>CAODLS010788730.1:0-10973 GCA_948243855.1 Flueggea neowawraea | reverse complement strand
AGTTAGAATAGTTACTTAAATTTTATGCCAATAACTTAAATGCAGAATTTAAACAGATAATAGTGGAAGCACCACTTACAGATCATGCAAAAACTAATTTGCAGAAACCAAAGAACAGATTTCAAAGAATATGAATATTTCTAAAATATTTATATAAATGAATATATAATTCCTTTAAAAACCAAAACCAAATTCAGAAGCCAAAACAAATCTTCTTTTTTAGGAAGTATAATTTCAGAAAATATCATTTGCAAAAAACATTTCCTTGTTATTGAGCAAAATACTTAGATCATCCAAAAATGTTTGTTTTGAAATACAAAACTATTTCAAATGTCCAATAGGATTTCATGGCAGAGGTTTTCACGTAATTCAAATTTTAAGATTTTCTATCCTTTAGTAATTTCAGACTACATGCTAATGTCCAGACACGTCAAAAACAATATAATTTATAAGACACGACCTATGTGTCTGAAGATGCCATTTCACTCACTTGGATATCCAAGATGAATGGCCCAAACACGTACCACTGGCAGCTGACCAACCTCACTGACTAGGATACAAAGCTGAAAACAATTATCAAAACGGTATCAAAGACATAAAGCTAGTACTGTGGCGGTACCGAAATACGTGCACATGCATATGCAGACTCAGACGCTTACACAACGCCCAAAAACCCATTTCAGACCAAATTCTAACACAATAAATCAAGTATTACACCTCAGTGCAAAATTACCAACAAGTTCCTAGAATATTCTTACTCATAAATTAATCCGAAAACCCCAAAATTATTAATAAGACCTGAAAGTCTTCAAAATATCCAAACAAATCCCCAAACAAATGTATAATAACATTGTTGTACCCTAATGGCAAATATTTCATTTGGTCCTCAAATGGAAAATTACTTAATTGGTCCTTAAATCCGTTCCAACCGATAGAAATCGAATCCAATCACCCACATTGACTATAATCGATTGCCTAAGCATGAATCCGTCATCATTTTGAAGAAACAAAATCAAAATCTCCAAGAATTCTTAATTACAAATTTGGATTCCTATGAACCCTAGAACAAACAACCTCAAATCTTCAAAACCTACATAGTTTTGTGTTAATCTAGGTCCTTACTACCTAGATACAACAAAAACAAATCCCCATTCAACCAAAGGTCCACCCAAACTCTGCCAAAATCACCACCCACGTTCAAGAACATACCCGCTTCACTTAAACACTTAAAGCCTCCAAACAAATGCGCATATCATGATCCAGTAAGTTCAATACAACCTAATCTAACATTCTTTAGCTTTTAATTACACAAAACCAACAGAAAAATCTGAATCCTAAAGCAATCTCGAACTAGAACGAACCCAAGAATTCAAAGCATGAAAATGAATTTAAAATGGTGAAAGAATGTTGTTCTTACCTAAAAAATGATTGAGAAATGTTGGAGGAACAAAATGGGAGTGATTTGAGAGGATTTGAGTGAGAAACGGCGTAGAAATGGAATGAAGAACGAAGAATGGTTGGTTTAGGGTTTTATAAGCAGAACATAGCAAAACGATGTCATTCTGGGCACTTCCCATGCAATTTGGCAAGAAACGGGTTCCAGCTAGTAGAATGCAAGAAGACACGGACAAAAATGGAAAGACACAGGCAAAGCTCACAAGACACGGACACGAAATCGTGACCATGTGTCGTGCAAAATAAGACACGGTCAAAGGGCTGCAAGACACGGTCAAAAGCTCAGACTGTGTGACCCAAAAATGCAACTTTTCTCTCCCGAAAACACCTTGATCAACCGCACAACCATCCAACATGATTAAGGTGCCAAAAATCAATCTAAACCATCAACATTTTATCACTCAAATCACCAATCCAATGATTCAATTAACAAACTAAGATAAAAACTAATCACACTCATTCACCAATGAAACGAACAAGATGTTATAGTTATAGTAGATTTCACAAAGGTTATTAGTGTTTAGATATTGACTCAAGAATAGTATATTTTTCATGGAATTTACTAATTGATGAAATATCTTTTCTAGTTAAAAAATCAACTACTAAGTTATGTCTACTTCTTATGTTTCTTATAAGCCACTATTGTGTGTCTCACGTCCGTAACTCTTGTTTGTTGTGTAATGCTTGAACCAGTCATCCACACTTATTCAATCAATTCCTTCTATGGTCGTTCTGGCGCAATGCAACTATGCTCGAACCCATATCCATCAATAGCTCATTAATCTGTACTCAAACACCACTTTCATTATCAATTTCAAAAACTTTTAATAACTCAGCCTCAACCACTTGTCTTATGTCGTCCTTATCTAATATTTTTATACTGAAATATCAAATTCACAAAGGGCCTCAAAGTCATTACAACCACTTGTCTTATGTCGTTCTTATCTGATCTCACCTTGTATTTTAATACAAACAAACTCTAATTCATCACTTATATCATTTAAACATAAGAGCTACCTTCTTTAAGCAGACATATCACCATCCAACACCTCGCCATCACACATAGCATTGAAATCCAAAAACACTAACCCAGTTCTTTCCACTCCAAAAGTAACTCATCAAACCCAAAAAAACAATCTAGTATAATCACTACAATAATCCTTTTAATTCAAAATGATGGTAATTTTGATGAACCAACCACCAACACCCAAACTTCTAAACACAAAGTATAGAAGGATGTCATGGTTGGGAAAATTGATGCATTAATCCTCAATAACACAAGTACCATTGTCCCTTAATATTTATGACAAAATCCACCACGGTCCCTGAGATTTGACCATATCTCTCGTGAGGTCCCTTAGTTTTCAAAACTCTTCATTCTGGTCCCTCGCTCCATCATAGTTAGTCAAATTTAATGTGTCATATTAGAAAATCTAACGTGACACATGAGACCTACTAATTTTTAACATTTAATGACAAAAACCCTTTTATCCTAGAGGCAATTTTTAACTACATTTTAAAATCAAAACCAAAACCAAAATTTTAACCCCAGCCAACCAAACCCACCCATTTCTTCTTCTTTCTTTCTTCTCTCATGAACCCAAAACGCACCACCACCAAAACCAAAAACTTAATCCAACCCCACGCCCAACCCAAACCCATTGAGTCCTTCTTCATCTCCCATCACCACATGGTCTCTCTCTCTCTCTCTCTCTCTCTTCCTCTATCTCTCTTCCTCTCTCTTAACCCCCACCATCGGTCTCTCTCCCTTCTCAACACCAAAACCAAGAGTCGGCGCTGCCACCGTCACTATCCTCTCACACTTCGTCACACTCCAGATATGCCACAACCAAATATCTCCTCCATAATTATCTATATTGATTTCGTTTCCACTTTTTAATTTTTCTTTTTAGTTTTCAGATAAGTTGGAGGTTGGTAGTCTCTACCCTTCTTAATTTATTCCTCGGCATCTTCTTCTTCTTCTACTAATTTGAAGGCATGGATTTTCTTGATGTTGGATTTTTTACGAGAGAGTTTATGTAGGTTTACTAGTGGGTCTCTCTGCCACAACTCAAAATCTGGCCAAGACCGGCGTACAAGGCAAATCGTCTAAACAAGCTTGACTCATCTCGTACAAGCCTCAGAATACAGAACTTATACCCAAAACCCATTTATTACAATAATCTATTACTCAAATTAAAACTGTTTAATAACTAAAAGTTTAAAAATAATATTCTAATAATAAAATAAAATATTATTATAATATCGAAATACAAAATAATTATTTATAAGTAAAACTATTTAAACTAAACGATAACAAATACAGATACAAAACCATAATCCACAGATAACCCGGTGTGAAGCTTCTAACAAAACAGATAATATAGGACCAAAATAATAGGGCACTCACTGCTGAAAAGAACATCTCACTGGGCACAAAGTATCATATAACTGCTATCAATATAACCTGAAAAATAATTTTTAAAAACAAAACAAGAAAAATAAAGGGGTTAGAACCCAATGAGGGATGACACTCCAGATCGTCTCTTATGTGCCTCATAGAGGCTGTTTTAAAAGCATTTTAGAAAAATACCACATACATATACATTGTATACTATTTGTATACACTCGTATTTCTACAAATAATAATTCAAAAATTCCTTTTGAAATTCAACAAAACAGATAGCAATTAGTCAAACAAATTAAATAATTAAATCAAATCAAATATTTTATTTTCAAAATATTTACTACAGAAAAAAACATATAAAAACTTGACAAAACCAGAATCAAACGAAAGAATTTAAATAAATACAAATTCAAAAATATAATATTTTTCAAAATACATTTGTCAAAACATTTAAAAACCAGAATAACATCATACAGTTAGACAATATGTTTATATATATATGTAACAATATTAGACAACGGACCAGAATTAAATCATATATTGTCAAACCTCAAATCATACGTGAACTACTGCCACCAAATAAATCATCTCACATGTGTTTGCGCTGGAACACATGATCACAATCTTACTCTAGTAACTGGGCGTTCACAATGATATACCAATGGCTACTCTTATCCCTATAGCATAGGTATCCCTCATTAATGTGTAAGAAGGATTCTGCAATGCAACATGCTAAGAAAAAAGAAATAAAATGAACATCAATCTAAAATTAATTTTCATAATGATATCAATTAAAATTATTTGTAAAGCCTTTTCTCTGCATATATTTTTGAATTACATAATACTATGTATAATTGAATGACAATTTGATACATCTATATTTTCTTGTCTAACAAGCCTACTTGAATTAATATTTTACAAGACATTATTTTTTTTAGAAAAGACAAATAATCCAAATTGAATTAAATTTGATAGTTTTCAAAATTCACTCTTTTAATAATTTAATTAATAGTAATTTAGAATGTTAACTAAGGAAGCTTAAGTATATACGGGCCTATAGGTTCATATAGATGTGGGAAAATCACGCTAATATACTAAATTAAAATGTCAA
The DNA here is from genome assembly GCA_948243855.1 of Flueggea neowawraea. NCBI lineage: Eukaryota > Viridiplantae > Streptophyta > Magnoliopsida > Malpighiales > Phyllanthaceae > Flueggea > Flueggea neowawraea. Next base: position 6,000 of record CAODLS010788730.1, on the reverse strand, counting down.
ATCTAAAAAAATGTCACCATTAATTTTCAAATATTAAAAACAAATTGTGAGAAATTGAGTTCTTTAAAAAAAAATTAAAAAGGATAATTTTTTTCCAAAAAAGAAACAACAATTAAAAGGCCTTTAAAAGACAGAAGACCACAGCACGTGGTGGAACCCATCCCTACTAGAAAAGTCAAGAAAGATGTAGTAAAGCAGATCAAAAGAGAAGCTCGCTAGTTTCATAACAAAAAGAAATTCTATGTTCAACTATCCTTGTAATTATCTGCAATGGAAGTTGTGATCATGGTTGGAGGGGTTGTTCTCGCCCCTTTGTTTCAGTCATTACTTGATGGCTTGGAATCCTCTGATTTGCTAGCTTATGCTCGTGAAAGCAAAGTCTTGGATGAACTCAACAAGTGGGAACCTATGCTGAACACAATTCTGCAGTGCTTGACAAAGCAGAGGAACAACAGATGATAGATCAATTGGTGATGCGCTGGTTAAACGACCTCAGGAACTTGGCCTATGATGTGGATGATATTCTTGATGAGTTCAAAATTGAGGCTATGCGACGAAAATTCCACGTCGAATCTAAAGCTAGCTCAAGCAAGATACAACAACTGCTTTTCTCTTCTGTTGATGGATTGAATTTATATTCTAGTGCCAAGTTCAGTGCTGGCATGGTCTCCAAGATGAAAAAAATTTCTGAGAGGTTAGGAGATATGATAATTCAAAAAGATATGCTGAAGCTGAGTGGGAGTGCAGACCGAAGGAACAACCGTGTAAAGGAGGAAAGACTGACCTTGCCCATAACCTCTTTGATCGATGAATCACAAGTTCAAGGCAGAGAGAAGGATCACAGGGCAATACTCGAATTGATGAAGCATGAAGCTGGTGATAGGGGAATATCTGTGATTCTTATATGGGGGATGGGTGGCGTTGGCAAGACCACACTTGCTCAACTGTTATACAATGATGCCTCTTTGCAGTTTGATTTCAAAGCTTCGGTTTTTGTTGGTGAGATTTTTGATGTTCTCACTGTAACTAAGACAGTACTATAGCCGCAGGCAGGTGATAAAGCAAAAGACTTAAATTCTCTTCAGTTGAAGTTGAAGGAGAAGCTCTCTAGAAAGAAGTTTCTAGTCGTCCTAGATGATTTATGCAGTCAAGACTATGAAAAATGGACTCTATTTTACGGTCCTTTTGCAGAAGGGGATACCGAAAGTAGAATCATTGTCACCACTCGCAATAGGGAAGTTTCATTAATGGCAAGTGGTGGTGATGGTTATCCTCTGCAGAAGCTGTCAAATGAGGATTGTCTTTCTGTGTTTTCTCAACATGCTTTAGGAAGAAAAGATTTAATGAGCATTTGTATCTCAAGAAAATAGGTGAAAGAATTGTTGAGAGGTGTGATAGATTGCCTCTTACTGCTAAAGCTCTTGGAGGCGTCCTCCGTGGCAAGCAAAATATTAGATCATGGGAAGAAGTATTGAATAGCAGAATATGGGAGGAGAGAAGTATTGTCCTTCCAGCCTTGAAGTTGAGTTACCATCATTTGCCCTCAATTTTGAAATGATGCTTTGGCTATACTGCAATTTTCAACAAAGACTATGAATTTGACAAGGCTGAGTTAGTTTTGATATGGATGGCAGAGGGTTTCATCCGAGAAATGGATGATGGTTATAAATATTTCGATGTTTTATTAGCAAGATCATTCATTCAACAGTCTAGCGAGAATGAATCACTCTTTGTGATGCACGATCTCATAAATGATCTTGCAAGATCTGTAAGTGGAAATATATGCTTCAATTTGGATGAGGAGATGAAAACTAACAAGTCATGTTTAGAGGTACGTCATTCGGGGTTTGGTTGTTTTGAATATGACATCGCTCGCAAATTTGAAATATTCCATGAAATGAATCACCTGAGAACATTTTTGGCACTGAAACTAACTTGGGAGGAGTGCTACTTAAGCCACACAGTGTTGGAAGTCATGATTCCAAAGTTAGAGTACTTAAGGGTGCTAACACTGCCTTACTATGGTATAGATGAGCTGCCAACTTCCATTGGTTCTCTAAAGCACTTACGATACCTCGATCTATCTGGTTCTCAAATAGGGATTTTGCCTGAAACATTGAGCAAACTCTTTAATCTGCAAACACTCATATTATTTGGGTGTGCAAGACTTTGTAAGCTGCCCAAAGACTTCTGCAATCTCACCAATCTGCAATGTCTTAACATTGAAGACACCTGGAGTTTGAAAGAGATGCCACTGCATATTGGTAATTTGACAAAATTGCACACACTTAGTAAGTTCATTGTTGGAACTATCGATGGATGTGGAATAGAAAAGCTACAAAAGATTCCTAATCTGCAATGAAAGCTCCACATTGCAGGACTGCAAAATGAAAAAAAAAACATTCAAGATGCAGAGCACCTGAAGATGAGAGAGAAGAAGGGAATTGTTCATTTGGTATTGGAATGGACTAATTATTTTAATGATTTTGGAAATGAAAGGGATGAACAACAAGCTCTGATTGCCTTATAGCCTCAAGAAAACATAACAAGTCTTTCAATAAAATCATATGGAGGTAGAATGTTCCCATCATGGCTTGGTGATCACTCATTCGACCATATGACATTTCTAGAGCTCTCCTATTGTCCCAAAGTCTCATCACTTCCGCCACTTGGCCAACTGCCTTTACTCAAAGATTTGAAGATAGAAGGCATGTCTAGGATAAAAGAAGTGGGAATGAATTTTTTTGGGGAAGCTTCATCATCTCGTGTTGATGTGTTCCCATCTTTGGAGACACTAATGGTTGAGTATATGTTGGAGTGGAAACAATGGTCCTGCAATGATATTAATGAAGATGAAAGGCATGTTTTCCCAAAGTTGAAGAAACTTGGACTTAGAAGTTGTCCGAAATTGATTAGAGGTTTATCGAAGCGGCTTCCTACACTTCAGCAGCTATATATAAATAGCTGCCTATTGCTAGAAGTTGTACTAAAAACACTTCCTTCATTTGGAGAATTAGAAATTGAAGAATGTAAAGAAGTGGTTTTGAAGAGTTTGCCCAACCTCAAACCCCTCACTAAGCTGAAATTAGATAACATTTTAGATCTTATGAGCATTGACGGAGTATTCTTAGAAGCCTTGATTTCACTCCAAGAAATGGAAGTCAACCTATGTGGTGAACTGAAGCATTTGTGGAAAGATGGAATTAATGTAGAGAGGCTTGGGTGTCTAAACAAGATACAAATTTGGAGTTGTATGGAACTGGTGTCGTCGGTGGAGGGAGAAGAAGGGGTTTTGCCGCCCAATCTTCAAGTCTTGCATATACGAAATTGTGAGAAATTGGAGAAGCTACCAAATCAGCTATATAGCCTTAACTCTCTAACAGATTTGGAATTTCATGATTGCCCAGAACTGGTGACATTTTCGACAAGACGTTTGTCGTCTAGCGTGAAGTGTGTGGAAATCTGGCATTGTGGTTCTTTGGTGAGGCTACCAGAGGGAACTATTGTTGATGACGATGATGATTTAAATACTCGAGAGACCTCCCATATTGAGGAACTGAGAATCATTAATTGTGAGGCTGTCAAGATTTCACCAAATGGAGTTTTTCCTACATCACTAAGGTCTCTTGACATTAGGAATGGTATGGAAGCACAATTATTGGGGTCACTGTAAATCCTTAATCACTTCTCACATCTCACTTCTCTGAATATAGAGGATTGTAGGGAGTTGGAGTCATTCCCAGATACTGGATTACCCATTCCCACCCTTTCGTATTTTGGACTGTGGAACTGTGGGAAGTTGAGGTGTCTGTCCAATAACATGCACGATCTAACCAGGAGATAGATTTCTTTCCAGGAAGAGGTTTGCCCCCAAACCTAACTCAACTTCGGATATTGCATTGCGATAAACTGGAGAGACAACCATTGTCACAATGGAGGCTCAATGCACTCACCTGTCTTCAACAACTCACAATCGATGGAGCTATGGAAATAGTATCCTCATTTCCAGACGATTCACTACCACTTCCAACTTCGCTGACTACTGTGGAAATTAGAGGTTTTCAAAATCTGAAATTAATATCCAGCAGACTCCAAAGACTCACCTCTCTTCAATGGCTACAACTTGATTCTTGTCGTAAACTTAGATCCCTACCAAAGGAAGGCCTCCCACCCTCACTTGGACGCCTATGGATTACCCGTTGTCAACTTTTTCAAAAAAAAGTACAGAATAGGAAAGGAGATTATTGGCCGCTCATTACCCTTATCCCCGGATTTGAAGATGTTGATTTATATTGAGGAGGTTAATGTTAATGTAAGAGTATTTTACATTATATGTGCCTTTTGTAATGTCGCAATCACAATAGAATTCTGATTTCTTTATCAAATCGTTTGTTTTAACTTTCAAATGAATTTACAAGTAGAAATGTACAACATTTTTGCTTCCTCTTTTTCTAACTTTCTAAATAGCATCATGATGTGGCAATACCTAATTGAACAGTAAAGAAGCGCAGTCAAACCTATTTAGTGACATAGTACTTACTGTACACCCAAGCCCAGGGTTATTATCAATTTGTCTTGTAGCTGTAAGAAATCAATTTTTTTTTATTTTTAAATAATAACCTCTCATTTGCAACGAGCACAACTGAAGAGTGATTGATTGATTAAATAGAGAGTTGAGTGTAATGATAATGATCATTTTCCTCTTCCCAGAAAGCTGTCGGTGGAATCTGTGTCTCAATTTTCGCAGTTGGTGTGTCGCTTTCGTCTCTTCTAAGCATTTTCTGTATTATACACACACACACTAACACACTCATTTACAGCTATACACCATTATATACTCTCTCTTTTTTTCTCTCTCACTCTATGATAGAGAGAGAAGGCCACATAGCTGCTCTGCTTTATTTCTCTTCAATCCCATCTCGCTCTCTCTCTCGATCTCTCGACTCTGTAAGTCGTTTTACCTTTCAAGATCTTTTTTTTTTCTTCTTTTTGATTAGTTCAAGATCTTTTCTTTATTTCGATTTTGTCAGATCTGATGGGTATTCTTGTCAGATTGTCTCTCATTTCTGTCGGATGAATTTCTACGCTGTGTTTTCTGTTAGGTGGCTGAGGAAGTTATAGTATTTTGCTAATTCAGCTGTCTTTTGGGTTTAAAGTTTCGATTTTTGTGTTTTGTTGCTGAAAAGTGTGGAAAAGTCTCTTTTTTCTTTCGAAGAAAAAAAAGTATTTTGGTTAGAATGCTGTTCTTGATTATAGAAAAACATGTTTACCTTTCTTTAACGGGAATTCTAGGTTAATTGAAACTTGATTGACTCAATTTAGTAAATTCATTTCAGTTGAAGAATGTAAGTTACCTTAGCGAATTCAAGATAAATGTCTACTATTTTCAATCTGTTTTTGCTCTTTGCAGATCTTGGGATATTGGAACTTATTTTCTGCTGTATAAGTAAAAGAAAAGGAGGACCTTTTAGCAAAATTCTGCCAATTTGGTATGCACTATTTATCTGGTTGAGACTGCACTGTTACTTATATCCATTATTCGCTTCTGGGTGAGCAGCAGCGGCTGTGATGGAATCGGAAGGTGAAACTGGGGTACGTTCTCAGGACATATTTTGTGATGTTGTAATTGTAATAATGCAGTAAACTGTTTTACGCCTCATTGTTAAGTTGAGAGAAAAACATTTTTTTCTGACACAATCCGAATTTATTATTTCATGCGACTTTGTTTCTTTTTAAATTCCTACACTGAAATCCTTGATTAATTAAGTCGAGGAATTAGGTTGATAAAGATTTCTTTTCTGTGCTTCTGATGTTTGTGAATTTCTGCTACTCAGGCAAAGCCCATGAAGACGACTGTGGGTGGACAGGTTTGCCAGATATGTGGTGATAATGTTGGCAAGACTGTAGATGGTGAACCATTTGTTGCTTGTGATGTTTGTGCATTCCCAGTGTGTAGACCATGCTATGAGTATGAGCGGAAGCATGGGAATCAGTCTTGCC
>CAODLS010788416.1:0-10594 GCA_948243855.1 Flueggea neowawraea | reverse complement strand
ACTTGTTTCTCTTCGTCGCCTGACTTGGGAGCCTAAAAAGATTGCCGACTCATCTAGTCCAAAATATCCATGCATATATACTAGATTATGAACGAGATTTAAAAGAAAACACAAAATTTTTGGAGAAATCCTACTATATTTACTTATAAAAAAATCGTACTATGTTACATAAAATTCCCAAAACTACGAAAGTCCAATCGGAATTTCGCATCGTAGATATGAAAAATAAGATGAAAATAAATAATCAAACATACCCATTTTTTCTGAAACATGCCAATCTTCAACACCTTAGGTTTCGGAACACCATTGACAACATCGAAACCCTGGATTTTGGGCATGTCCAGAAGCTCATCAACAAACATTTCCAACTGAGATGGGCTCACAAGTTTGTCTTCTGCCCATGTTGTAATACTCAAGAGTACAACTCCAACTAGCACTATCCCCACTACATGCGACCAACACAAAACAACTCTATCCATTTTAGAGCACATACAAGAGCGAAGAGAAGAGAAGAGACTTTATAAGTTGTAAAGAGACTTGAAAATTGGAGAGTGTGGAGATATTAATATTGTATAAAGTTGAGGAATCCTTGGTGAGAAGAAAGAAAGAAAGAAGTATTATTATCAGCGTTTACTTTTTCTTTGGTGGGGGCTTCGATGTCTACGAAAAAGAAAGTTTTGGAAAAACCAAGAACATGGTTTCATATGTACACATAGAGAGAGGACTCTCATAAAAGTTATGATAGGGTTTTGTCTGCTTCCTTGATTTATTTGTACGCTAATTTTCATTGAGAAAACGGGGATGGGAAAATTATCCAAAAAAAGGGAAGAATTTAGATCACAAAAAACTATTCACCAGGGCTCCTTAATTGTATTCCATTCATGTTATAGTGTAGCCACTTTTGTGGTGAGAAATCAGAAACGTAAATAATCAAATAGACTAGAGAAATTGATATTTGAATATTAACAGTAAATATAGAAAAGGTTGATTTTTTTTAATAAGTCTATGTGTAATTATGGTAGAAATGTAAAAATAAAAAAATATATATTAAAAGTATTAATAAGTTAATAAAGAATTATTGGTATACTTTTATCATAAATTAAATCCTTAATCTTTTTAAACATTGAGAGCATAACTCATGTATTGTGCGTCCATATAGCAATAAATATACATCTGTATTTGGAATTGTTATTACCATATTTCCAAATATAAACAAAATTGAAATAATTACTCTATGAAAATCGTTTTTGCCCATTCTTCACAATGGAAATGATCGCTTGGGATATGGGAATTTAATAGAGAATATGTACTATATTCTTTTAATAGAGATCATATAAAATTATAAATTATTCTTGATTTTGGACCGTTACGGTATTCGTATCTTCAACTTTTTCAATTGTTATAATTTCTTTCACCGGTTGAACCAAGTAATTAATCTAATTAAAGATTTTGGTGTGATGGTTATATAGCTGTGTTGACCCATATCGTTCTAATAATTGGTTGGCTCATTATTAAGAAGGTTTATTCTCTATTTATTTCCAATTAATGATCTCGTCTCTCTACTTTTTGTTTCTTCTTATTTTAGTTGAGTTTCTTATTTCCTTTTTTTTTAATAAGTCATTTTATTTGCTCTTATTAAATCGAACCTGTAACTTCGTGAATTTTATTCCGATACCAATGATGTTTTTATATAATTTCCGTTCTTGTGTCTATATCAATTATGATGCTTATATATTCGATCTTTATATAGTCAAGTTAACTACTACTTCCAAAAAGTTTCATCTAACTTTGGTAACAATTACGTTTGGTTTCACATTGCATTGAATTCTATATCGAATCACATGATTCCCTATACCATCGGTACTTTTCTCATTTACACAGAATTATCACAATAATAGTTAGTTTGTTCGAAAAAGGAGTAATGATTAAGGCCTTGCTGGTCAATTGAGAATAATGAAGGAAGGCAATAAGACAAACTTGGTGTAAGTGGTAGGGTAGACGGTGCAGCATTCTTGCTTTAGTTGATTCAACCCGCAAACTACCAAATATTACAGGCAAAAGCCACCCAAAATTTCACATGCATCTCTCAGTATTCGACTCTGGTTTACTACAATTTTGCAAACAAAAAACGCAAGGACTAATTCATCTTTTTTCCTCTGTGGTAGCCAAAAATCTTGTTGTCACTATAATGTTGACTTGGGTACAAAACTTTGTTTCAAATAACAATCTTCCAAAGATTTTTGTACCGCTATTAAGCTTGTTCTATCATAAGCTATATTAAAATGAACTAATAGTTGTTATATGTCAAAAGATCGATGGTTTGAATTACTTAAGAAAATCCACATCTTTATAATTTGTTACGAAACTATTACAATTTGTTAATTTTATGAGAGGATTTTTTTTTTGTTTTCCTGTGAGCCGCTATTTTTTCACACAAACAATTAAGTAACTTTAATTTCTTTCCATTCAATAGAATCAAAACTGCACCCAACACCCGTTACTGCCAAAGCTCTAATATGATACAAATCCTTAATTGAACGAGCCTATATTTCAAATATATACGGTGTAAATAGATATAGTCAATCCTGTTGAGTATTTAATAAATCCTTACTAACATGTTTTTTTTTTAAGATACAAGAAATAGGAATGCACGATCATAATTTTGTGGGACAGGAAAAATTGAGAAAGAACAGAAGAAAAAATATCGATCACATCACCACTATTGTAGGACTTGAGTTGACAGATTAGCTTGATATTTATTCAAGTGATCTAAAAAATATGAGGCTATTTTCTTCCATGGCTTGCAATGAAACCCAATTCGATTTGTCTCCATTTGCCTAACAATATTTTGAACAATAGACAATCGATGCCGACATTCACAACATTAATAGTTCTTTGTGGCACCTCCCGGCATTCAAATTACTTGTTAATTAGTGCTATTAAAGAAGCTAATCCATTAATCAATAAATCAGATTTATCTATTCATATTGCTTTTTAATTTTTTATTTTGTATATCTTACAAATCTTCGAAACTTGTTGCAAATTATTTTTAATTCCATATAAATTTGTTGTTTATTCCACAATTATCTTTTTATACATCGACTTATTCGCAATCCAGAAACTATTCAATTTTTTTGGGACAAGCACGCAAATATATAACAAAAAAAGCAAAATTCACAAATACAATAGCATGTAAAAAGGTTACAAAAAATTAAAACACGGAATAAAGTTTTCAAAAATGACTTAGTTTGACCACGTGTTGACCAGTTAAAAATAAGTACAAAACGAGAACAAACACCAACAAATGAGTAAGATTTATTTAAGACTTGTGGATTACACCAACAAATGCCTACAAAAAATGAGTACAAAACGAGCACAGAAGGGGAACAAAAATGAGTACAACCCATATATTTTAGGGATTGGAAGCTTAAGATTTTCTTTATTCTTCGGTAAAATTACGAGCATAAAATGAGTACATTCACAAATAAATGTTTACATAATGAGTAAGAGTTATTTAAACTTGTTGATTACACCAACAAAATTCTCAGAAAAAATGAGTACATTCTAATTTTTCCATTTTGGGGCTGCAGCTAGGGTTTTGAAACCCTAGCCCCTGCTCTCTCTCCCCCCCTCCTGTCACGCCGTCTATTTCTTTTTTGCTCTCTCTCATTCTCTTCCTCCTCACAACAGACGAAGAAGTGAACGCCGACGAAGACACACAACGCGACAAATGAAGACATTGATAAGGCAATTGGCGATGCATTGGATGTGGAGGAAAAAGAAAAGAATAACAAAGAATTATAGGTGACAGGCAAGGTTTAATGAAAAAATGCAATGTGGAATTAGCAGTGGCGTAAGCGAATGGGAGGAGAGAGAAGGGAGAGAGGGAGGCAGAGACAAAGGGAATAAAAGTCAGAGAGAAGAAAGACGTGTGAAACAGAGAAAAGAGAGAAGAAATAGAAAGAAAGTCAGTTGAGAGGTGATTGAAGAGAGAGAAACTGAATATGAACTTTTGTATTTGTGAAATGTAAATCAAAATGTTCTATAAAAGTATATGTAATTCCTTCTTCTTGGAAATGTTCAAAAAAAGACAGGGGGTGTAATTTTCTCAAATTTTTTGTGGACTTACATATATTAATAAGGGATAATCACACTTTTATAACAAAAATAAATATTGATTTTGACAAATGCCATTCAATATTTCGATTTGAAAAAAAAAATTGTATTTGAAAAATGCCATATTCACAAAAAATTAAATTCCAACAAAAAAATATATGATTTCCAGAAGGTCTCCAAGGGTCTACAGAAAAGGTCACAATTTTTTTTACAACATATTTGATTTAATGAATTTTTGGTATAATAATTTTTTTGATTTTTTCAGAAGGTCTCCAAAGATCTTCAAAAGAGAGTTTACAATTTTATTAAACTGAATTATTTGTATATATGTAGTCGGTGTATAGGATATTTATAAATTTTAATTTATTCAATGGTAATTAATTTGATTTACAGAATTGTACAAAGGTCTTTAATGGTCTACAAAAAGTCTACAATGATCATCAAAGGTCTACAGTGGTCTACAAAATGTATACATAACAAACTAAATGACTAATTAACAATTACATAACAAAACCAACATAATCAGGACAAATCAACAAAATCAACCTAACGGAGGTCTTCAAAATCAAATTGTTCAGTCAATTTTTTCTTCTTTTTTTTTGCAAAATGCATAATCCAACAATTGAAAATAATATCATAAAATTTTAGGGACAAATTTCTTCATTTTCATGCAAAAAAAACACACAGTAGATATGGTTCCCTAGCCGTCGCCCTCAACCATGAAGCTGTCAGGGTTTCGCTCACCTCATCGCCATTGTTGACACTAATCTCGTCTCGCAGCTTTTCGTCTCTGATTCCAGGCGTGCTTACAGATTTGATGTCTCCTCCGAGGTCGCGATGGAAGTGCTTCGAATATGAGAGAGAGTTTAGGTCACGACAAAAGTTGTTCGAAGATGAGAGAGAGCGGAGGTTGTGATGAAAGAGAGAAGGAGAACAAAAAGACAATAGAGAGGATTAGAGAGGTAGGTGAGAGAGAGAATGAAGATAAAGGAGTAGGAGAGAGAATGAGAGCAGCGGGTGAAAGAGAGGATGAAGATAGAGGAGCGACTATGGTTTTTTGGGAGAGAGGGAAAGAGAGAAGACGAGAAGGGGGGAGAGAGAGAAAGACAAAGAGTTTGGGAAAAAGAGAGAGAAAATGCAAAGACAAATGAGAGAAAAAAATGTGAGGTTTTGACTTATATATGGAAACCAATCTTGCATTTTCGAGGTTCAGTTTCGAAAATATGGCATTTGCGAAACAAATGTTGGACCAATTGTGGTCAACATTTAGATCTCTTTTATGTTTTGACGATGAACAGAACTGAAAATGAAATGTGTTCTTCATAAAGTACATTTTGCTAACCATAACATTTGTCATGGATGCCAACATATGTGAACAATGACAGAAAATGAGGCAGTAGCTACTGGATGATTCAGGTGCAAAAACAACGTAACGTACGTCATGTATAAGCAATGTACTTCACGGTTAGGCCAACGTACGTCAAAGTCAATCAAAATGCGGGAAATTGAAGAACACTTGAAGTTTTGAAAGATTGATTATCACCGTACGTTATGATTAAGGTAAACGTACGTCATGAAACAAGACAAGCAAAGATTTCAAGATCTGAGAATAAATGTTTGTATTTCACGAAGATCAAGACATAATTCAAAAGCAATGGTCAACTGAAGATTGAAAACGTACGCAAGCCAAAGTGAGACATGCGTCATGGTGATTCAACGTATGTGAGGATATACTCAAACGTATGTCACAAGCTCCGAATGAAAGACAGAAGCCACTGGATTGCAAATGTACTAAAAACAACGTATGTCACAAAACTAAAACGTACGTCATCTAGGAATATGACTATGATCAACGTACGTTATGTGTATGGAAACGTACGTCATCTGGAGACTGAAAATACAACGTACATAATGGAATGTGCAATGTACATGAGCATGATCTGACAATGCATTAAATACGACTCATATCGAACCACAACGACTATAATTCATCTCCTAACGTTCCAAAATCAAGGGAGGAGTATAAATACATGCTTAAGAGGTCATAAATATATCTAAAACACCTGGGCGCTCATTTCTAACATCAACCAAGCATCAAAGCGTTGATTTTCTCTCTCTTATTTATACAAGCGTATTGTTCATTAAATTCTATGATTATTGTTTGTATCACTAGATCATTTATTGTTGGAGAGTGTTTGAAAAACACCATTTAAGAGTGATTGTGAGTAGGATCAAAGGGTAGATCCTTAGGTTGGTTTATTCTTGAACCAAAATCAAGAAAGTGTAAAGTTCTCAATTAGCTTGAAAGTGAAGTTGTAATCTTGCGAAAATTGATAGTGGAAATCTTAAGTGGTGATATTTAGGTAGTTAACGTAAGCAAAGAGTTAGTTGTACCATTATAAGTTTTGTCAATTAGGAAAGATTAATTCATCTTTCTAATTCTATAGAAGAAAGTTTCTTTACGGTTAAATTCAAAAGGTTTTTTATTCCCTTTTGGCTTCGTCTTGTCTGTACTTTTGTTGTTCCTCGATACACCCAACCGAAAGAGCATGTCCAATAATGCTCTGCAAATGGCTCTTTCTAAAAAATATACAGAGTTAATTTAAATCTCAGTCCCTCCAAAAGCCTAAGTGCGAACTCCTTTCTTTAATTAGGTGGGAGTGTTAAGTGCCTTCATAAACTTTTTTCTCTCTCTTTCTTACTGAAGCCTCCCTTTATTCATATTTAATTATTTTTTACTCTTTAATTATTGTATATTAATTGGATTCCTCATTAAAGAATGTTGTGACTTTATTAATAAAAAATTAATCATATATAATATAGAATATTTACAAAGGGCTTATAAAATATTTACAACGGGCTCTAAATAACTATTTTACTTAAATGTCTTTAAATAGATAGAGATATAAATAAAAAAAATAAAAGTTTTTACGAAAGAGTATTTTTGTATTTTTATCTTATTTGAAAAATCAAAGAATGCATATATTGATTTTATGTCAAAATATGCATATCTCAGATCAAGATGTGAAATATAATAAGTCAGTTGAGCTTTTTCTGTTGTGGGTTTCAATTTTTTTTAACAAGCACTCCGAAAAGACTGAAAAGATTAGAACTGTTATCATCACAACTTTAGAAGAGAAAAAAACTCAAATTCTATTAAAGGTAACCATAAATGAGATAATTCAACTGCGAATTACTAAGATTTTGTTTGAGTGCGTAGTTGAAAGCGAAGAAACATGATTAATGTAATGATAATGGTTTCAGGTGAAGCAACATTGTTAACTATTTCAGGTGGATCTCCAACGTGTGAACCACTTGAATTCAAGTGAGTGCCCCAACCAACTGTCTTATATTGCCGCCAATACATTATCTGTATTAAGCTTTTTTCTCGGTCAAGAATGATCTGTATTAAGCTATTGATAGAATGTGGAGTCTTCTGGTTTGTAACATAATAGAAAGTGGCCTTGCAGTAATCAAGACGACGATTATTTCAGCTATGGATGAAAAGGCTCGACTTGTGTTTTCGCAGCTGTGGTGGCCAACAAGCAAAAATCGGAAGCCCAAATTGCTTTTAGATTTTAGATTCCATCATGAAATTGTGGACCACAAGCCCACTTTCTAAAGCTTGTGAAAGTTTTGCTGGCAAATTCTGTCATTTATATCCACTAGTTTTTTCTAGGCACGTGAATTGTACGCTGTTAAAAATTTTAATTTTTAAGTCTTTTAATTTATAATTTAAATAAAATATTACTACGATGAATATATTATGCAATAACAATATTCAGATAATATTTATGCTAATCATAATTTTTTAATTTAAATTTATCAATCAAGCTTTTTTAAGCGGAAAAGGAAAAAGAAGTTTTTATCAAGAAATTACAAACCAAAATTAATATGAAACATTACACATGTATGCAGATGAGGTTGGGATAGGAAATAATTTTTAATCAACCAATTCGAGATGATTACTATCAAAATTAAGGATAATTATAAAAATTCATAATTCACAATCATTTTCCACAGATGAAGTATATATAAACAAATAATAGAATAATCCTGATTGGTATCAACCTTAATAACAAACAGAATTCAACCTTAATTTTAAAATATATATCAACCTTAATTTAAAATAATTGTTATCAAGTATCAACAAATCGGTATCATTTGATCTATAACTAATGTTGTTGATAACAATTAGTCACTAAAAATTGAATTCAATTGGATAAGAATGTAGATTTGCACCTCAAAATAGTTGTGGTATTTTAATGTCCCTGTCTCATCTCAAACACAAAATTGATAATTATCAATTAGAAAATAATTATCAATAAAAATTTGTAATTAACACTTTAGTTAAGGGAAATTAAGAAAAAAAATTAATTAATTATAGTAATTTAAAATTGAAAAGAGAAATAAAAGTATCTAAAACAATTTTACCTACATCCTATTTTATGAGTATTATAATTTATATTATATTTTTTAACTTTTAATTGATATTTATTTATAAATAAATGTCATATGCTAAATACAAAAATGCATCGTACCAAATGAGCTCAAAATCTCTATGAATTAGTTCTAATTTTCTTTGAGGAAACGGGAATTGAACTCTAGAAATGCAAAAGCTTTATGGGTTGATTCTTAAATTTTTTGAAACAAATGATAATTAATCGAATGTATAATTATGAACCATAAAATGAAGATCAGGATTGGAGATCTCACACTTAAAAGGAAAAAAATATAAACTTTATTCACTTTTTTTTATTTTGTTATATATATTTTTTTATGTAATCACTGTTTTCTTGCACAAAGTCACAAACATCCTTATTGTTGTCTCTTTACCTGCAAAAATGGTTCATTCACTTTTAACTTTTGGCTCTCTCAGTTGGTTAACAAGAAACAAGTTGGTCAATATCCCACAAACGTGGTTCCAAAGCAACTACAGAGGCAAAAACACCCCCTTTTACTTGCTTTAACAGAACTGGTAATCGCACTAGCACTGAGGTTTTCTTTTTCTTCAGTCACTTCTGCCTGTACTTTACAAAACCAGACTTTGATTGTGCAGAAAAAAATTGTTTGCACCATAAAGAAGACGATATGAATCGATACAAAATCTTTGCACAAAGTCATTTTTACCAGTTTTTTTTTACTAGTTAAAACAGCTTTTTTACCAATCTTTTGGACCAACATATGCTAGCCAGATCAGTGACAACCTCAACATTGCATATATAGCTTTAAATTAGTTTCCTAACATAAATTGCACAGGTGGCTTTTTCAAAACAAGTGTTTGTTGATTTCAAAAAAAAAAAGTGTTTGTTTGATAATAAAAACGTACATTCAGGAGGTCCAACTTCTTTAGAAATGTAAGATAAAAAACAATGCATATTAATATTTGGTTTGAAAAAAGTGCGAGGTTAAAAAGAATTTTGATCAATTTTTTTTAATTCTTTGAAAGTAAATTATTGTGAAAGAAACTCAATAAGAAATTTTCTTAGAAGTATTCTTCCTTGAAAATAAGTAATTTGAACTAAACAAATACTAGGGTTTGTTTAGAAAAGGATAACATGTGTTGTATTCTGTGTAATTTTTAGAATAATTAATAATAATTGTATTAGTTAAAAAAATAGAGAGAAAATATATCTTTTAAAAATATTAAATACATAACATACTAAATACAATAAATACTAAACAAGTCCTCATCCTAGAATGGTCTCTAGTATTGAAGTTTAATAAATGTACATATTTCTTTTTTTTAAGAGAGGTTTTCCTTTTTTTAAAACTTGAAGCTTCCTCTTTTTTTTTTTTTCTTATTGTGCTTCTTTTATGGTCCGTCTTCTCGATATATTTTCGATAGTTTCTCATTGCATTAGAACTGTAAAATTTTTTATTGTTAGAGTATAATTTAATTGTCAAAAATCTTACATTCAATATAAAAGTGAGACAAGCCTCTTTAATATATACGATGCTAGTATTTAATTTGGATTAATACATAACTTACCCCTTAAAGTTGCACGGTTTCTTTTATTGTCAGCCTAAATTTTTTGACAATTTAACTTACTCCCTAAATTTGCTTAAACTATCTCAATTATCCCCCGAACTTACTTAAACAGTCTCAATTATCCCATAAATTTGATTAAACCGGGTTTATTACTAGGTTTCTTTTTATTTTTTGACCTTCTACGTTTAATAGTGATAATTTGAAGGTAAACATGAGGATTTTGGGATTCAAACACATTGGAAAAACTCTTAGTTGAGAGAATTTTAACAAGTTCAGGGAGTAAATTGAACACTCAAAAAATTTAGGGTAACAGAAAAAGAAAACGTACAAATTTGAGGGGTAAATTATGTATTAAGCCATTTAATTTTGATAGATAAATAGAGAGTAGTAGATAATATTTCTAATAAATGTAGATTACAAATTGATATAATACATTACATATTGAAAAATAAAAATATCGGCACATTTTCTCAAAATGCATGAATA
>CAODLS010788349.1:0-12920 GCA_948243855.1 Flueggea neowawraea | reverse complement strand
TGATTGCGGTTCAATCCAACAAGGCCAATACAAGAGGTTGATTCCGGCTCAACACCTCTAATGCCAACAAGGTTGTTTTCTATAGGTTCACAACAAACCTCTCTTAATATTATTTTATACTTAGTTTCACAACAAACCTCTGCAATGTTGTTTTCTACAGGCTTACAACAAACCTAACTCACACTCTCAAACTGTATACAATTGATTTACAAACAATGAAGCTCTATGCTAGAGTTGAGTATTTGAGATTGAAGGTTGAACTTTGATCTCTAACTTGACTTGATGTTTTTCTTGATGGAAATTGATAGGAAGTTTGGCTCTATGATTTCTGATGTTTTTCAACACGTTCTTGGTCTTCTCTTGATGTATTTATAGTTCTTTGAATCAATATGACCGTTGGAGTATATTTTTGCCCATTGCAGCTTTCTGGGTCGATGATTCACTCGAGTGACACCCTTTGCTTACTCAAGTGATATGATGCATGGATTACTCGAGTGACACCTTGAACTCTTTCTTACTCGAGTGACTCTTCCTAATTACTCAAGTGATAAGCTTCAGCCCGTATCTCATTCCTCTGTTCTTCGTGTATTACTTGAGTGATGACTTCTGGTTACTCGAGTGAACTGAGGCATATATTACTCGAGTGAACTTCATTGTTACTCAAGTGACCATTGCATCCAGTAGCCTCTGAAAGTCTGAAAGATGCATTACTTGAGTGAGTATCTCCTTGTTACTCAAGTGAAATAAACTGGGCTAAATGTTACTCGAGTGGATAGACATCTTACTCGAGTGAGGCTTTGACAATGTCATTTTGTTCATCATCAAAACATAAAAGGATCTTAATGTTGATCACCCTTGATCCAATAATATAATGGTTTAGACTTTAGAAATATACAATTGTTCATGCACATAAAATCATAAATGTTCATATATATATATATATATATATTTCTGTTCTCGGTTCGGTCCGGTTCTTTGCTTAAGACCCAGACCCGAACCAAAAAAATTCCGATTCGGTTTGGTTCGGAGAAAGTCAAAAGTCAACGGTTATTTTTGGTTCCGTTTTCGTTCGGTTATCTCCAGGACCGTGCTCAATCCTAGTTTCAGTCATTGCGGTTTATATGTCGAAATTTTAAATTAGTGAGTTTTTTTTCAAAATTACACGCATGATCTTTCAAATTTTAATATTCTATGCGTACAATCCTTCCACCTAAGTGGAAGAAACACATGTATTTATGTCTTACTTATATTCTATTTTTTAATTGTAATTTTCCAAGACATATTTTTTAGTTTTTATCCTGTTATTATTTGGGTATCTATAGTTATTTTTTTATTTTGTTAAATATACTGAATATGAGTTTTTTTTTTGTTTTAATTTTATTTTTTGAATAAAAATCATGCTATGTGAAGTCAAACAAGTGAGACTTATTTGAAAAAACAAACTCATAAAATATAAACAGAGAAAAAATAAAATAAAAAATGTGTTTATTTAAAAAAAGAAAATAAACTCAAAACAAAATAAAAAAATATAATAAAAATATAATATAAACAAAATATAAATAATCATTAAACAAAGGGGAAAAATGACAAAACAAAACAAAAACAAGATCTAAACAAAATATAAATAACGAATTTTGTTTGGAAAAACAACTTGTAATTTAATTTTTGAGTCTGTGAAACTATAAATTCAAATTCTTTTTTTTTCCGTGAAGATAAAATTAATCCTACTTGTTTTTCTCGATAAGAAAAGAAAAAAGATACACTTGTTCAAATTAACAAAATATGTAGTAGCTCTGGTTTGTGTAAAACGTGAAGAGTGGTAATAATTAGGGATGACAATTTATATCTTACTTGACGGGTAATGGTTCTACCCTTATCCATTCAATGCGGGTATTATCTACTTTGACTGGATATTGGTATGGATAATACTCATATTTTACTGTGCGAGTATGGGTAGGGTATGAATACTGATATTCGTACCCTTATCCTTACCCATTGGGTAATATTCGTACCCATATCCATTACTCATTACCCATACCCGCTACATATATATAATACATATATTCATATATATAACACATACTTACACACACACATCTATATATACATACATATATATATATATATATATGTGTGTGTGTGTGTGTGTGTACATATATATAATACATATATATAACATGTACATATAATACATAATGTATAAATTATATATATGTTATATATATGTTTACACACATACATATGTATTATATATAGTGGTTTTTACACAATAGATCTGCGATACTTTACAATATTTATTTTGTACTACCCACTTTTGCATATTACATATTCACTTTTCAAATTTTTCAAATTCACAAATGCATATTTTCAAATTTACCAACTCTTGTTTATATGTTGTTGGAATGTTGTTGATATTCTATTGGTGTTGTTCTGTTTTTCAAAAATTATGGTGTTGTTTATGCTATGTTTGTAACTTGTATATCTTTTACAAAAATATAGAACATACAAGTATTAGTTTTATAATTTGTTTATACTATGTTTGTAACTTGTATATAATATATTTATGTTATATTTTTAACTTGTATATCTTTTACAAAGTTGCAGAATATACAAATATTAGTGTTACAACTTGTTTATACTATGTTTGTAACTTGTATATACTATATTTATGACTTGTTTATTCTATGTTTGTAACTTTTACATCTTTTACACAGATGTAAAACATACAAGTATTAATTTTATAACTTGTTTATGTTATATTTATAACTTGTACATACCATACATACAACATATAAATATTATATATACAATATATAGATAATATATAAATAACCTATAAACAATATATAAACAACATATAAACAAGTTATAAAGAAGTTTTAAAAAAATCTGAAATATAAACAGAGTTTAGACAAAACCTAAGCAAGTTTTAGAAAAGTCCGTGAAAATGCAATTTAGAAATTTCAAGTGATAACTTATCACATTACTATTTCATTAACTACATTTAGTTATAAATTATAAATTTTATATTATGTTGTGTAAATATAGTGTTTCATATTATCTCAGGTATTTTTCTAATTTATTGTTCTAAATTGATGGTATATTATTTGTTAAGTTAATTAATTAAATTTAAACCACCAGTAAATGAACACCCTATGGGTAAACAAATATCCTGTGTGTATGGTACGAGTAATAATTTTTGTTATCCGCATGAGTACGGATAATATATGAGTACATAATATAAACTATAGGTATGAGTAAGGATATTGATATACCCTACTCATTGACATCTCTAATAATAATGGATCATCAATAAAAGAAAAAGAAAAAGAAAAGACTAAGAGCATTGGATCGGAAGCTATACAAGAAAACGAGGAACATTGGATCGGGTGAAACAACCATTTCTCATCCCAATTCGCTCTTTTCCTCGATCCCTTTTCAAGGAAATTAAATTCTCACTTGTTTTTCTTTTCTTTATAACATATTCTAAGTGCAAAGAGGTGCGTCTAAATATATTGATCAAAGATTGTCAGAAAATACATAAGACAAATAATAACTAACTTTTTATAAAATGAGCATAGTTCATCGTTGTACTAGAGCCAGTTCTATCATCAAAAGTTGATAGTTTAATTTTGATATAAGTAAATATAGGAGTGTTTGGTTTTAGTACATTTTGCCGTAAACAATGGAGGAACGTGTATTTTGACCCTCACTTTGAAAAATCTTAGAATGCATACTTGAACTGCTAGACAGCAATTGAATCTTCCGATTGGTAGGCAGCAACTTGTATTTACCATGGATAGCAAATTAATTCAATCTACCCCAAGAACAAACTCTCTATTTTTATTAAATAATTTTTTCTATATTTGGCTCTTATCAAACTCGATCATCAGCTGATAACAGTGATGGAATGTAAACCAACTTGTCACCAAACTTTTGCCACATTGTTAGGTTCGATAACTGTTGGCAGCTTTCAGAAACATTCACTCATTAAAAAATATTTTTCCGACGAGGTTTTTTTGCGATTAAATTCTACCACCAAATATTGGTTGCAAAAGTGGTTTTGCGGCGAAGTTCGAGTTTTTGAGACGAATTTATTTGGTGGCAATTTCGGCCTTTTCTTTTAGTGCAAGCCATATATACTTATTATTAGGACCATAATCCATAGATATTTATAAAGTTTCTTATGATAATTTTCAGCATAAAATTCTATCTGGATCTTAACAAAGTAGTAATCTTTATTTCCGATAAATACAAAATCATCAAATTAGAGCCTCTTCAGTCCAGACATGGCTTCTACCCATTTGTGAATTTGGCTTTTCGTCATATACTTCCCCTATGTTGTTCTCTCTGCAAAGCTCCAGTTGCCACCAGGAGGTGTTGCTCTTGCTCCTGAGTCTTTTGCCTTTGAAACACCCGGCGGAAATTTCTTCACAGGTCTCCAAGATGGTAGAGTTATCAAATATCAAGTACCCCCAAAGGGTTTTAGGATGTTTTTGCCCTTCCCTCAGCACAATGGTAGTTATACTCAACATAAGTGCTACTAAGTACTAACTGGGACTTAATTTTTTGGTGTCAATATAATTTAAATAACTGATTTTTTAAATTTTAAAATTGACTATAGTAATATTCGACTTATAAACCATAAAAGTTTTGGTCCTAATTTGGCTCTTCATAATATGTGTTTATTTGCTTTTTTTTTTTTAGATATATGTTTATTTGTTACAAGAGTAGATTGTTTAGATACTTAAGTGATACAAGATTGTAATTATCCAGAAAAAGATTATGACATATGACAATTTTTAGAGAAAACTGAATTGAACATTTTTTATAATAAATGCAAAGGTCTTATTATTATTTTTTGAGCCATCACAAAATAACAAAACCTACGTACAATACCAAGAGTACAAGAAGAAAATAAAAATTTAATGAATGAGAAAACCTAAACATTCCCCGGCCCTATGAAAATTATTCCAACCCAAACTCTTCATCTAAAAGATATTAGACCGTCCCAATAAAAAGGAGATAAGAAATTACGTGACTTTTTTTTATAAATTCCAATTTGTTTTAACAAATACTCTAAAAAACTGAAAATATTAGAATTAATTTCCTTTCCATATTTTCAATATTAATAAACAGTAAGGATCAAAAATTCAAATTTTAAAATTAAGAATACTTATCTTAATGGATGGAGAGAAATAATGTTGTTTTCAACAGGGAGCCTTTTGACGGTGATCGAGTGCTCCATAGGCTCTGCGACAGTGTGAGGGAAAGGCTGGCGTAAGGTGGATGCTAGATGAGGCATTTATTTTGATCTCCTGATAGCTTGTTTTTTGTTTGATCTTTGTATAGAGACACTGAATGTTTGTACGGGGAGTATAGTGATAATGTTCAACGGGAGATAGTAGCGGGAGCAATTATACAACAAGTTTTACGTTGTATACGCTTCATTTTGAATATATTATAATTTCTGCCAAACAAAGAATACTATCAAGAGAAAATAAATTATTACCATTCTGATTTCAAGGTGACAATTGTCACTCTTAATATGAAAAGATTGTCTCCAAACTGATCCAGACAAGACTAAACCTTATTCAAATGTCAAAACAAATTGAAAAATTAAATAATAAGGTGAAGTGAGGATTGCCTTTTTCTTATCTTGTACTTCAAAAACATCTCAGAAACTCTTAATTGGATTATAAGAACATTGATATTCATATTTATATATGTAAAGTTTACACAACTGATCACATAGGTGATTTTATGTTCAAATTATAAGAAAAATATGGCAAGGTTAGGTGAGAAAGTAAGTTTTACCAAACACAAGTTACGTTAAAACTTTACCATTTTGTTTACGTAGGGAATAATAATAATAAAAAAAAACTTTACCATTTTAAACGTGGCCTTTACAATGTACGTACATATCAAGCATAAAGTTCTTGCTAGAGGAGTGCATTGTTTTAAGGTTGCCTAGTTTGCTCTTTTTTATGTTATAACTTTATTTCGTATTAGGGTAAAATCCTTAAAAATAAGTTGACTAATCAATTTTGAAGATGACTATGTAGTTTTCAAACATTTATAATTTCTTTATCTTCTTTTTGATAGGTAAAATTCATTTCTTTATTGGCTTTTCGATTTTGGCTAAAACTATTGAAACAACAAGGAGCAAGCAATTATATATTTGAAAAATGTTTATGTAAAAGAATGGAAGGTTGAGGTGCTATTTGTTACAGCATGATATTTGTTAATAAAAAAGTAAGCCATCAACAGGAAAAGTTTAAAATGATAATTTTATTGTTCATAGATTTAAAGATTACTCTATTATTATTAAGTTTTAAGTTCAGATCTCATGAGAAGTAATTCTTCTCAATTATAAAGGCAATAATTATGCGTTTGAAGGTGCCTTTGATTACTCTAAGGATTGATTATGCATTTAATTTTAAAAACTATGAGAACGTTTTCTCCTCAAAAAAATTCGGAACCGGTGAAATAGTTTATTTTTTTATCAAATATATTAGTCTAAATATATTATTTTAGTCTGACAAACGAAAATTATTATTTAAATCCAAAACTTGAACTATAATAGAAACAGGATAATATTGTAGTAATCCAAATAACAAAGAGTCAAACCCTTTTGATTATTGTGCAGCTGAAAAAATGAATAATAGTTCAAATTACAAAAAAGAAAAAGAAAAACGTGTCACTGAGTTAAAAAAGCATGGTTTATTGTGAACTTATCCAAGTATGAAGTATTAAATTTAGATAAAAAAAATCAATGAAAAATGGATCTGAACCAACGTTAGTCCTGATGAAACGAATTTAAATTATCCAACTAGTTGACCATAAACTATCAAAATAGCTGATATTTTATAAGATCAATAAATGTTTTATTATATTTTTATATATTTTATTTTGTATAAATATCAAATATTTATTGAAATAAATTGTAATTAATAAAGATAATATAGTAAATTATCACTATATCTTTTTAATTGCTGTACTAAAATTTTAAAAGACATCTATTGTGAAACAGAAGGAGTATTAACTAATCTTTGACTTACAAAATAAAGAATAATCAAGTTAATTTCAGGTCGAAAATTAAAAAAAAGAATGATCGAGTAAATGAGTAATTAATGATGTGTAATTTTATACTAATTTAAGTACCAAGAACAATAAAAAATGAAGTTAATGTTGTAGCCGCACGTTCAAGTGACTTGAAGTTGTTTTAATATTTGGTTATTCAATAAATATTTGAAAATTCAAGTAACTCAATTTGATTATTTAAATCAATAATATTTTCGAGTAATCTTGATCGAAAGTATTTTTCTTGGGATTTCCATGAAGATCTTCACAGGATCCCAATATAATAAAAAACTCTTACTGATCTTTATTAGGTTATTTGTAATTCAAATTTTCTGAAGTCGTTTAGTGGAATATTTGTTTAACATTTTTATTATTATTTTATTAAAATCTTCAGTTTCTAACTCCTTAACTTTTTTATCAGTAACTTAAAGTTCCAGTAAGAGTCTCGCGGGACTCCTACTCAATTTTTCACTAAAAATAATTTAATTTTAATCTCCTAACTTTTATCTATTACTTCATTTAATACTTTCTATTCCAAATTCATTAAAATAAAAATACATTAAAATAAAAAATATATTAAAATAAAATTCATAATTTTTATTTGAATGAACACTTCAATATCATTCCAAATAGATTGCTTGAAATTATCTTAAATTTTTTTGTACTCTTCGTCATCAGAAGAGGAGAAAATATTTACAAGTATAAATTCTTCCATTGTTTTGTTTTTGTTGTTTGAAAAATAATCGAAAAAATTGTTGGAATCCATTGAAAAAATATTTGGAGAGAAATTTTAAGAGTTGAGAGAGTTTGGGGGAAAGAAATGAGTGTTTGAAGTGAAGAAATTATAGAAAAAAATATGTTTACGGGGATATTTATAGGAAAATGGGTAAAATTAGCCTTTAAGAACCAAAAGGATAATTTTTTGTACTCCAACAGTAATATTACCGTTGGAGTAAATTTGACCGTTAGATCAATCAAATTCAATGGTCAAATTTAAATATTTAAAAAAAAAAGTAAATATCAAACGTGGGCCTAGGACCTGCATCTAACATATATAGTTCATCCTCCCATTTCTAACCCCGTTACAACCTGCCTTAGCATCAAGCAACATTGACTTCACTTTTTAATTTGATTTTCTTCTGCAAATTGTTCAGTTTGTCCCCCTTTTTTGCTCCTTGTTTTGTCCCAAAAACAATTGACTTAAGAAAAAGATTTATTTAACTAAAACTGTACTGTTTGTATTAAGTCAATTCTGAACAATAAAAAAATTAAATTAAATGAGATTTTTTTTATGAGAAATCAAACATTATTTATCGTGCAATTTCTAATAATTAATGAGGAAAACATTATTTCTTCGAAAAGTTTAAATCATGCGGTTTTTATTCAATAATTTTGTCCAACTAGTGAATTTTTTTTAAAAAAAAATTGAAAACAGATGTGTTAATGTACGGAATTTATAAATATATGAATGCATTATCTGAGGATATTTCTCACATATCTATCAACGAAGACATAGACTCAGCAACGGATAATGACAAAATGATACTCAGAATCATACGTGTAGTTTTGTTTTTGACTGAGGTCATAGGAGTAGTTCTAATTGAGTTTACCAATGAAATTTCGGAGATTTGTGCAATGATCGATACATTTGTATGTCATTAGTAATGAAATTAATTTAACATTAAAAAATTAAGAATTTAATTATGGTGAAAGTAAAAAATGACTTTAAAATATTTCTTAGGAGACCTGAGTCTTTGAACACCATATTAGTATCTACTCTCATTGCAATGGGGCGGGATGTTACTGAACATCCCGCTCAAAAGGTGGGCCTCCACTTTTTTAATTTTTTTACTGTTATTTTTTTAAATTTATTTATAAATAACTATATTCTAAATACACTCTCACATTCATTTCAATCAACACAAACTCAATTGTAATTGTTCATTTTTTTTAGTCATATGGATCCAAATAAAAATCATTTTCCCCCCAAAATCCAAATTCAAGCAATACTCTAAATTATTAAAACTATCGGTTATAATATATTTTATTTATTTTGGGCTTCAAATGTTGTTATTTTATATTATGTAGAAATTTTTTTTAACAAATTTTGATTAAAAAAATTATCAAAAATATTTTTAAAATATATTTTATCTTAAAATAATGTATAAATTTAGTATGTTAAATAAATATATTTATTGTGAATTATATATTTGTAAATAATATAAATAAAAAATAACGTAATTGTGGGACCTATTATTGAATATAAATAAGAGTACAATGATAATGAGAGAGAATTTAATAGAAATAAAATTTAATAGAAAGCTAATGTAACATAACAATCATTCTCATAATGGATATAACTATTGTAGATACCCTTAGTTTTATTAAATGCTTAATACATAATTTACCCTCCAAACTTATACGTTTTCTTCTTCTGTCATCCTAAACTTTTTGAGTATTCAACTTATCCCCTGAATTTGTCAAAATTCTCTCAATTAAGGTTTTTTTAATATGTTTGAATCTCAAAATCCTTCAATTTACTTTCAAGTTATCGCTATTAAACGTAAAAAGTTAAAAAAATAAAAAAATCTTGTAATAAATCTGTGATGAATTAAGAAAAATTGATAAATTGCTCAGTTTAATCAAAGTTTATGGGGACAATTGAGACAATTTAAATAAGATCGGAGAATAATTGAGATAATTTAAATAAATTTAGAGGATAAATTGAATATTTAAAAAATTTAGAATAACAATAGAAAAAACTGTATAAATTTGAGGGATAAATTATATATTAATTATTTATTAAAAGAACAAAAATTAGTCATGTGTGGCTCAAATAAAATATGGCCTTTTTGATTGAAAATAGAATATGATTGAAAAATAGTGATGATGTGGATTAGGCTAAATTGGGGAAAGCATTACAAGTGAATAAAAAAGGAAAAGGAAAGGGTGGGGCCAGAAAACGGTCAATCATAATAATAGAATAAGCGCTTTTATGTTGGTGTGCTCAAAGATGCTTACTGTCCTTACCATTGGTAAACCACTTTGGTCAATTTATCACACACACTTAATTAACCAAACACTCTCTGACTCTCATCGCTTCACACACATGATTTACCTGTAACACGCTTCCCCATTGACGTGATTCTGCCCTCTTACCTTCCACTATAATTTTTACCCCTAAACAAATAAATACTTTAGTAAGGTCACTCAAATAATACTAAATATTTTTGATTAAAAAAATATAATATAGCAGGTTATAATTTTTTCAAAGAGGTTTTTGTAGCGCTGCTTTTCAAGGTCTTATTTGGATTGAGTCTAAATTAGTCGGATTCTACATGATTTTTGAAAAGAAGATGTCTTCATAGTTTTCAAAGTATGTGAGACATGGACAAAAGCGTAAAACTCTTTTAAGATTAATTGAACAGATACAAATAAATACGAAATGAAATATGTGGGAAACTAATATTACCATAATCGTTTTGTTCAACGTTTGATCATACAATAGATTAAATTGTTTGGTTTACATATGAATTAAACAAGGAATGATGAAAAGAGGATAGAGATGAAAGGCAAACAAATGGGACGGAAGTAGTGGAGGAGGTGGTGGTGGAAGATCCACCTAGTCAAATTAAGTGGTGAGTAACCAAAGCCATTTCATTTCATGAGAGACTCGTTCCCAACTACTCTCTTCTATTTCTCTTCCAATAAAAAACACTTTCAATGTGGCCACATCCCCACTAAAAACTCACTCTATCATTCCCTTCTCACAACCAAAACCATTCTACTCCCTACTCTATTTTCACTATAAACTATACAACAACAACAATTAAGTTAACAGAGATTGGTTGTTAATTCCGTCATAGCTCACTAAAGTACAAAAAATTATCCTCAGGTAGCTAGCGACCGACACATCTCGCCACGACAATCATCACTTTCTGCTTAGTTTAATTTGAAGAACCTCTGTTATTCCAATGCATACTCAATTATGTAGATTCCTACAATATATGCTTATAAAAATAAATGGTTTCATTCCAACGATCATACCGAACTTCTTTGACCTGTCTAACACCATATTGGAATTCCATTGACTATGAGGACTGAGAAGTCTCATGCTAATTCAAACTCTACTGACTCAAAACATATAATAGTTCAACCAGAATCCGAAACACCCGCCGCCTGTTTGCTTAAACTCCTGAATATAAGTCAATACAGAAGAATAGAGTGACGCTTTCATGAACAATTTAGAGCTAAGATGATGAGGAAGGGGGAGTAGGGAGACTTAGAAATCTGAACAGAGACTTTTAAAAATATGATATTCACTAAACTCGCAAGATCTCAGACGATCCGAAGGAAAACAAGAAAAAAAATACAAAATGGAAGGATGAGGGATTAACCTTCCAGCATGCCACAATTCTGATAAACTGCATCTATATATGCGTCCCTCCTTGCACAACCCAGTTTTTGTTGATATGACATCACCCTGTAATGGCAGGGTAGCTTCTATACATGAATTGGATTATTGGCATATATATAAAGATGATAATATCCTCCCGCTGTTCCTGTAGATTGTCTCGGGTTTCCTTAAGTTTACCAACCCATGACAAAGCCTTTTGATTCCCTCTCCATCACAAATCATTCGCTATCGATATACGTCTTGTGTAGAGAACTATCTTTTGATCTGTGGAATCTATAGCACTGTGGAGAACACATTGACGACCGTCACAAACCCTTAACAATCACGTAATACTCAACACATCATCTGATGATGGTTGCAAACACTCTTCGGGATTGGCATAGAAGTAGTCCTCTTCCTTTGGCCTGTCTGGAATCACCAACCTTCTAGTCGGACCCCCCATTCGATCTGCATGTGCCTCTTTTACAGCAAAAGAGAACTCATCCCAACTAAATGATCCATTAGTGTATCGGTCTATTAGATCAACCAGAAGCCTTCTATCCAATAAAATTGTCTTCTTAAATCCAAGAAACCTGAAGCAATAGACACATTCAATGACGAGAAATCAACACGTATGAAATCAATACAAATGCCACAATGAAATTTCATGGTACAGAAACTAAATGATCACATCAATTTTTTTCTATATTTTATGAGAATTGTCGAGAAATCAACAACAAGAAGAAAGCAGCGAGTTTCAGATGAAGCAATTGATGATATGATAGGTAATCGTTCCGCAGGCAGAATTAAGTTCTGTCTGGATAAGGCGCATACACAAATTGTCCTCTGATTGAGGCACAAAATATAGATAAAACAGGAAAGGAATTGAATTTCCAAAATCAATTATCTGTGCCCAAAAAAAAACCACTACATTAGTTTAAAAACTACAGCATTAACTTTCTCAAGCAAAATTTGACAATAAATATGGGTAAATGGTCAGTTGAAAAATTACCTGCGGTGTCCTTCAACAACTTTAGCCATGTTTCCATCATAGGTTGGAATAAAAATATCACTCTCCAATGCAACAAGATAATCTAGAGCTGCCATCTGGGATGAGTGGTTCTGGAAGAACCTAAGGTCTGATGAATCCAACAGGGTTTCCTTCCTTACCTGTTCAACCATAGCAAAGCTAGCCTGTTAATAACAGAGTAACATCACAAATTCAACTTTAAGCAGTTAACTTCAGCTTTTGTCACCAACCACTCTTGGATAAGCTGCAGCAAGACTAGCCATTCTCCTGTCTCCACCATATATTTCTCCAGCGGCTATATAAATCTGCATATTTGGATCAATGTCCAATGCTCTCAACGTGAGAGCTGTTTCCTCTGGCGTCAAAGGGCACAACCCATCTTTCCTTTTCAAGTCGGAATTTATTATTTTT
>CAODLS010788230.1:0-15745 GCA_948243855.1 Flueggea neowawraea | reverse complement strand
TTTTTTTTTTTCATCTTCTTTTTTGTTTTGGCTTTTTGATTAATTAATCTTCTTTTTCAGTGATTGTGACTTTTTGTTACATCATATGCTTAGTATTTTATATTGGGAAAGAAAATTCCAGTCAAGAAATTTAATGTTAAGTCACATCGGTTAAGGCTGACGCTTTTGTTATGGTTGCATGGAATGGAGAAGCAATCTGAAGACAACGAGAAGGCGTCACCACCAAATTGGATAGGTTAAGGATTTGATGAGGGGAGCAGTTTTTGTATATGTTGAGTTGAATTTTTGTAGTGCATAGAATTCTGAATTTTATGTGAATATTTTATATTGCCATATAATTTTTTTAGTGTTTATTCTTTTTAAGTTGGTTATTTTTTTTATATTGTTTGAATAATGCTTATATATTTTTTGTATGTCGTATATATATAAAGAAGAAATCAAGAACATATAAATAACAAATCAAAATATAGATAACAAAAAAATACCAACAACTTAAAAACAACATATAAACATATTCCCAACAACATGTAAAAATGTAGAGATAACAAACCAGCAGCATTCTAACAACACACAAATAACATTCCAACAACGAAAAACCACATATAAACTTCTTAAAAAAATATAAACAACATTTGAACAATTATAAACAACATTCCAACAACACATAAACAACATAGTGAAAATATATAAACTACATATAAACAAGAAACCAACAATATAAAAACAACTGATGTCGTTCATATGTTGTCTAAATGTTAATTATATGTTTTTATTTCTTTTTCTTTTATGTTGTTTGAATAATGTCTATATGTTGATCAACAATTCAAACAACATATAAACACGAATAAACAACATTCCAACAATTTTTAATTGATATATAATGAACATTTAAACATTGTTGAAACAACACATCAACAATTAGAACAAATTGAAAGAACAAGTATAAGAAATTACTCGAACAAACATAGAACAAGTAATGTGTAAATGCAAAGAAGATATTTTGTATATGTTTTCAACATTGGTCAGTGTGACTTCAACAATTAGAACAAATTGATCTAATTAGGAATATTTTCGAATGTTCTTTAATTGTGTCCTGGTTCTCCACATCTTTCACAATTGGTTTTCACTTTTTTTTTTGTGCTCTCATTACTTGATTTTATCCTTCTTTTTCTTGGTTTTCCTGCTTGTAATTTCATATTTGGTTTTAACATTGTTATCTCTTTCACTTCATCTAGTATATTCCATGTGCTCTCATGTGGTATTGTGTGGACGGTTGTCTTGTATGTAGCCAACAAATTTGATGTCAAATTGTACTTTGAGCAGTAGTCATAGTTGTTTAGATAAAACTTTTTTATAACTGCAAGTTCATGTTTGCAAGGTAGTTCATCCATTTGATACCTGTTGGAAAATGGATGATACGTCAACAACAGTTTAACAGAGATTGAACAATAAAAAGCCAACAACACGTATACAAGTAATAAACAACTTGTTGCAAGTGCATGTCCTGCATTTTGAATCATCAAGGTATGTAAATTGCCTTTGCAAGATGCTATATACTTCTGCATTTGCTTCTTCCACCTAGAACAACAACCTACAAACAATTTAAACAACATATAATCAATTTATATTATTTATTAAAGTATCAACAACATATAAATAACATTCCTACAACAAAAAACCACATATAAACAATATCTAAACAACATAAAAATAACATTTCAACAATATATAAACAACATTCCAACATATTTAAACAATATTGCAACAACATATAACAACAATATAACAGTGATTGAGAAGATGTCAGACACTTACGTCTAGTGAGAGACAATCATTGTAGTTCTGTCTTTGTATTGCTTCTGATTTGTTTGTGAGAACTGTTATGAACTTTGCTTGTTGTCTATTTTTTGATGTCCATTGTTGGACAATGCCTCGTAAAGCACTTAGTAGTGGTTTCACTGGCAATTCTATGGCCTGTATGATCTTTGAATTTAGTGATTCAACAATGTTTGATGTCATCTAGTTATATCTATTCCTAATAGAGTGAGATCTTAACCATTTGTGATGTCCGATTTCTTCAAGGTAATGTCTGATTGTTGGATTCAGGTTATCAATCTCATTCATAAAGTAATCAAAGCATCTTTTGGTATATGCCTTTGCTGCTCCAAAAAACAGATCTTTGACATTTGCTATGTCTATCTAAGTGTTGTCTTGATGTTGTTTAGCAAATGATAAGTGCAAATTACATATGATGCTTCTACATATATTTTTGCAACTACTTTTTGAATGCTATTATGTCGGTCAGATATGGTGCATAATCCTTCTAGTACTCCAAATGATACTCTCAATTTTATAAAAAAAAAAAGTCATTCCTATGAGGAGTTGTTTTTCGAGTCAACAATTGCAAAGGCTAGTGGAAATATTTTACCTCCAGTATCGTCAGCTGATGCTATTAGAAGTATGCCTTTGTAATTTGACTTGAGGAATGTTCCATCAACAACCATGTTTGGTCTGCAGTGTTGCCAACCATTAATTGATGCTGCAATTGCCATGTTTGCATACTTGAATGTTTTGCCATTATCTTCTGATTCAATGTCTATATATGAGCATGGGTCTATTGTTAACAACATGAAGCAAAAACCTGGTAGTTTTGCATAAGACTCAGATGATTTCCCTCTGAGTTTTTCCAATGCATTTTCCCTTTACCTCCAAGATTTTTGATAGTTTGTGTTTATTTCAAACTGTTTTTTCATATCTGCCATCACATCTTTTGGTTTGTATTTAGTTGTTAAGTCGAGCAACTTGTCCTTTATATATTCACCCACAATATCTATTGTTGCTTGTCTATGTCCATTTAGCATAACATCAAGAGAGCATGTGTGAACATTGTTGAGTTTTCTAATTATAAAATTACTTGTTGACACTTGTCTTAAAGCTCTTAAACTCCATTTGCAATTTCTGTCATAACATACCAACAAGTATTCTTTTGGATATGATTTTGGTATTTTGCATTGAAAGTGGTTCCTCAATGCATACTTTGTTAACACTGTTGTTAGTTTTTTTTGTCCTCGAATACTTGGCCCACCTTAATTTCTATTTCTTAAACATGTTTTCATACTGTATTATGCTTGTTTCTTCTTCCTCTTCATCAATGTCAAAGCTCACCATCATTTTACTCAAATAGTACCCATATGCTATTATGTCTGTATAGTTTCATCTACGTTTGTTTGTTGTTGTTGATGAGGTTTCAGTTGTTGATGAGGTTTCAGTTATTGCCTTTAGAAGATATGGTGCCATGGTAGATGATGTCTCTAATATAAGTTGAATATGAGTTTGTTCAGTCATAAAAAACAAAGACAGATTTGTCACATCTATGTCTTTTTGTTTAAGTAATATGTAAAATAAGAAACTTTGATCATCCTCAATCTCAAGTGGTTGGTGTCCATGTTTTAGTTGGTATTTGATTTTGAATGTTATTGCTACTCTGTCAACTTTTAGTAAGCTTGTCAAGTTTTCAGTTACCAATTGATAACTCCAACCGTCACTGAGTACCAACCTTTTGGTCTTGTTTTTTGTATAATTGTAGCTCTCATCCCATTCACCATTATAATGAACCAATAGTTGTAGGTTATCCATTCCTGTAAAACATAAAAAAATTATAAAGAAGTTATATTTCAGTCTTAAACAAGCATTAAAGAATTTATAAATAGGTCTTAAACAAATTATAAAGAGCTTATAAATAAGGCTTTTAAAAGATTTAAACAAGTTATAATAAATTCTCAAACTAAATATAAAAAATTATAAACAAGGCTTCAATAAGTTTTTAATAAGCATTTAGCTTGTCCAAAAATGTCAAAGGCATATATACTTAAAACAAAATAGAAAAAGTAGAGACAATAAAGAAGTCATAAACAAGTAGTAAACAGGTCTTCAACAAGTTTTTAATAGTGTTTAGCTTGTCAAAAAAATGTGAAAGACATATATAATTAAAAAAAATAGAAACAATATAGACAATAAAGAAGTCATAAACAAGTAATAAACAAGTCTTCAACAAGTTTTTAACAAGTATTTAGCTGGTCAAAAATTGTCAACGACAAATATACTTGAACAAAAACAGAAACAGTAGAGACAATAAATAAGTCATAAACAAGTAATAAACAAGTTTTCAATAAGTTTTTAACAAGTGTTTAGTTGGTTAAAAAATATCAAAAGGCATATATACTTATAAATAAAAGCACAAACAATAGAGATAATAAAGAAGTTATAAACAAGTAATAAATAAGTCTTAAACATGATATATGTCACGACCCAATTTTGGACCATGACTGGCATACGAGGCGAACCTTCTATAGAAGTCTGACCCATCTCGTACAAGCCTCAGATAACAGAATTCACATTCAAACTTTTATGAACAAATTTAAAATCGTCGAAAATATGTAAAACCATTTAATGTAGATAATTAAATAGAAATGCAAATTTCTTAAAAACATAAATTTTCATAACAAAATGATAGTAATAAATATTTAAAAGTATAAAACATGTAAAATGCGGAATAATTTTACAAGCCATCTACCCACAAGTATCCCGGTGTGGAGCGACTACAAAAATAGCAAAAAAGCACCCGAACAAAAGGGCATGATTGCACTTCAGAATGCCTCACTGGATATAGGGTTGCCGAAGATTGATATCAACAAAATCACCTGTAAGACAGGAAATATA
This sequence comes from Flueggea neowawraea, assembly GCA_948243855.1. Lineage (NCBI taxonomy): Eukaryota > Viridiplantae > Streptophyta > Magnoliopsida > Malpighiales > Phyllanthaceae > Flueggea > Flueggea neowawraea. The sequence goes on along the minus strand of CAODLS010788230.1, from coordinate 11,026 downwards.
TAGGGACAAAATAAAAAAAGGGGGTCAGACCCAGTGAGGAATGACACTCCAGAGCGCCTCATACGTGCCTCACAAAGACCATTTTGAAAACTGTTCAAAATATAACATATGCAGATATAAGTATTCATACATATATACACTATATATTGAGTAATAATATTTCGAAAGTCATTTCGAAAACTTTCACACACAAAGCAACCAACAGACAGATATTCATATTAGAAAAATATTTTTTTCAAATAAAATATTTAGTTTTCAAAATACGAAATAGCCAAAATATTTTCTTTCAAAAGATTTACCAAAACTTGTCTTTACTTTTCCAAAATAGCTTCAGACATAAGACTTCCAAAATGTTTTTCAGACAAAGTATTTCCAAATAATTTCAGATAGAAATTTCTAGATCATGTTCAGACAAAAACTTTCCAAATTATTTTCATACAGAAAACATTTTCCAATCTTTAGCAGAACTAACAAACTTTTAGAAATAAAGTGAGGTTCATCAAAAACTCTTTTAGTTATCTGAAGTTTCAAAATGCTCATACAGATAACAGATCTGATAATCACTGATCATACTCCCGTATTATATTAAAACTACTCTGACTAGATCGGATCAAAATAAGGTAGCAACCTCAAGAGTCCAAATTAGACCCGACTCAGGAGGGCTAACAGCCGACAGCCTTAGGGGCTTAAAATAGTACTCTGTCTAACCTAAGGGTCTCAAGGCTGTAACAGACATAACAGATCTAAGTACATATGTGAGCGTTGCAGTCCACATACTTCAGTAAGATATACTTCGTCAGACTACAATACATTAATATACTACGGAAAAATGAGCAACGGCACAGACTCACCAAATTTGGTAAAAACCACTGTATCACAAAAATACTGACAAGGGACCAAAACAGTATCACAATCGATCGTGGACTCTTTCCATCGATCCAGTCAAGTCACACGTGGACTTCGCCACGTTCAATATACAATCATGTGCCTGATCAGGGAAACATGGCTACCAACCACCCTGGTAGTTGGGCCATAACAAATCAGTGATATACTAAAGGCTACATTCACCTTGTAGCATAGGTGTCCTCAGTCACAGTTTTATTCCAAAAAATCATGCAGCTTATAAAATCCTCAAACTATACAAAATAAGTATTCATTTCCAAAATACAACTATCTCCTTACGGAGCATTTGTTCAGAAAAGCATTCAGAACTCCAAATAAAACATTTGGTCAGAATATTTCAAACCCCAAGCAAAAATGCATTTTTTTACAAAAGGTTAAAATAAACATTAAAACATAATATTTATTTACAAATCATGCACACAAAATTTCAATTGATTTCTATCCAAGGTTTCACCAAATCCAGATTTTAGGATTTACCTATCCTTTAATAATTTTGATTTACATGCAAAGGTACATACACATGAAAAACGATATAGATTTAGAAGACACAGCCTATGTATCTGAAGATGACATCTACTCACCTGGATATCCAAGCCGAATGGTTCGGTCACACACCACCGGTAGCCGGTTAGCCTTGCCGACCAGAACACAAAGCTGAAACAACAGATCATATCAAATGGATCAGAATGTGATACTAGTACTATGGCGGTACCAATGTATGAATGCAATGCAGATGCAACCTAACCCTTGACTTTCAACGAGAATTCGAGGACACTGAAATTTCGTTCCAGCTCATATCGAACTGAACCAATCACCCACCTTGACTATACTCAACCTCCTAAACATAAATCCAACATCCATTCCAACCATTAGCCTCAAAATCATCAAGGTTTCCAACCCACAAATTCGTATTTCCCTTGACCCAAAGAAATAAATCATCAAACCACAACACCCAACTCAAATACATGCATTTCTAACTTTGATATACCAAAATATAATAAGAACAACCCCAAATCTAGCCAAAAAATCATCCACCACTGAAACCCTAGCTTCCAACAAACCCATTTCATCCAAACTCAAAAATCTCCAAAACCGAAGTTAAATCCTTACATTTTGGACCTCTAACAACTGAAATCAACCATCAGACAACTCCCATTACAAAAGAAATCAACGTATCGAACTCAACTTTGTCAAACCGTCACCAATTGGACCCAGTTATGAACAACCTCAAATCTCTACAAATAACACTAGATCTAAGTGTTTCTAGCTTCAATCTATTAGGGTCTAACACCCTATAACTTCCCTTTTGATAGAATCACTCAGATCCAAAAACTTAGGTCAAACCAAACCCAAACGAGATGCAGAAATTCAAGGCATGAAATGAGTGAAAGGAAGATATTAGAAAGATGATCTTACCTCTTGAGATGGTTAGAGACCTTGAGAGAGCAACGATGAAGTCAAAGAATCTGAGAGTGAGATAGAGTGAAAATGATGAATGATGGACAAAGGCCGGGTGAGGGGGTATTTATAGATCCATCACGCCAAACGCAACGTTTCACTAATTTTCAACATTTTTGGGCACATTAAGGTGTGTTGCACATCATCTACGTGCGTAAAGATGTTCAACGTGCATAGACCTTCCCACAGCGCACGTAGACGGTGCTCAATAACTCTCAGCTCAAACCCAGGTCCCTTTCTACGTGCACAAACTTCTTCGACAACGCACATAGATGACTGAAATCCCCACGATTTATCCCCAAACAAAGAACAACGTGTATACTACGTGTACAAGGCATGTAGACAGCTCCACTTATCCACCATTTACATTCAGGTGACCATTAATGTTGTTGTGCTTAATCCCACCTCTTTAGAGCCCTGATTTAATCCCGCCTCTTTAGAGCCTACTTCTTTTCACCTGCGTTCTTGGCCTTGTCTCTCTAAAAACTTGGTGCTAATTACCCATTGCACCACAAACACTTTCTGTTGTTTATTCCACGCAATCCACTTATGCTTATTACACATCCACTTTCATGTATTTTCTGATACACTTTTTTATTTTTTTTATTCATGACCTCAATTTTTTCAATACACAAAGTTTTGTTCTTTTATTTTTCATGCCCCAAGTCACCTTTCTCTCTCTCTCTCTCTCTCTCCCCCCATCTGGTTATGTGTCTCTCTCTCTCCCCCATGGTTGTGTGTGTGTGTGTCTCTCTCTCTCATGGTTGCATCTAATGGCGGATCCAGGTGGTGGCAGGTGTGGGCGGCTATCGGGGGTACACCTATACCACCATCTGTCTGCCTCACCCCCTCTTCCCCTTTTGTTTTATTTTTTTTTTATTTTGATTGATCAAAATAAATATGTTATGTTCTTGAATTGGTAGAATGTTGTGATTTTGTTTGCTAATTGATTTGATTTTTAGTAATTGGAAAAGCATGGCTAAGGAAGCGTCATGACGATCACATCTCTACAACAAAGCCATTGCTGACTCCATCTCCTCCAAGATTCTCTAAGTTTTTTCAGGTAGACTTCCCTTTTGTTTATCGTAGTTGATTTTGTTGGATCAAGGGTGATCAACATTAAGTTCCTTTTCTGTTTTGATGATTTGCAAAATGTTTGACTTGAAGTGGAACATGTTGGAAAGCTCAGAATTGCAAAACAAGCAACTGCATGATGATTAACGTACGCAGAACAAGTGCAACGTACGTTGACATAATCCACAATGTACGTTATCAAACAACAACGTAAGTAGATGTGGCTCAAAAAGAAAATAGAGGCTACTGGATCATTCCAGATCAAGCACAACGTACGTTATACATGAACAACGCACGTAGAAGATGACGTAGATGAAATACAACGTACATTATCTGGGAAGCCGATATGATCAACGTACGTAGACCTGGAGAATTTGCAAACAACGTATGTAGGGTTTGTACGACGTACGTTATGAATGGTCCAGAAGGCTGCAATGGCTATAAACTCGCTCCAACTGCTAGTTTCACTACACCAATGGTCATATGGTTTAGAAAAGCTATAAATACATCAAGGAATGGCAGAAAAACTTGGACGATCGTATGCTTTCGAGTCCAAAACATTCTCATCATTCCATCACCCCTAAAACACCAAATTCATGTTAGGGAGAAGATTATGAGCATCAATCAAACACATGGACTCCTAGCATAGAACTTTCATCTATTGTAAATAGTTTATATACACTTTGAGATTGGGGAAAGATTGGTTGTGAACCTATAGAAAAACAACATTGTAATGGCTTTAGAGGTTTGAGCCGAAATCAACCTTGGGTAGGCTTTAAAGGGGTGAGCCGTAATCAACCTTGTAGGCCTTAGAGGTGTGAGCCGCAATCAACCTTGTTGGCTTTAAAGGTGTGAGCCGTAATAAACCTTAGTGTAAGGCTTTGTTGGATTGAGCCGGAATCAATCATCTTTCTAGTGGAAATCCTAAATGAGACTTAGGTAGTAGACGTAGGCATGGTTGGCCGAACCACTATAAATTGTGGTGTTGTTTTCTCTCTTCACTTCAACTCGCTTCTGCTCTCCAAACTCAACCAAGGCATCTCCGGGAAAATTCTCCAACAGATTTGGCTTTGACGGTTCCAATTTTTGGAGATGATGTTTAAAGTTTTTAGCTTTTCGTATTTCTTTTGGATAATAATTTAAATTGTGATATTGGATAGGTGATTTTGTTGTGGAAATTTTATATAGTGTTGCCTTGGCCATGTTGGTTATCGAGAAACGAGTAGTGGATTAGTGCAATGTAGCTATCTCCAAGATAATGCTTCACAAAATAGATTTAGAATCCATTCTGATTGTTGTAACCCAAACAAGATTTAGATGAATCTTTGTAGGCTAGCAGAGTGTTTTGGGATAAACTTAACGATACTGCAATTACCTCTGGATGTCATCTCAATGTGCTATTAATTTTTATTAGTTGGTGGCAGCAATTGTTAGCTGCCAGTGAATTTAAGGATTTAGATCATCTGCATTCTTAATCTTGACTTTGAAATTTCCTTTATGTAATGATATATTAGAGATGTTTCTTGATGCTTCCTCTTTCATAGTAGGTATATGTCTGTATGGTTCTCCAGCTCTGTAATGAAAACTTCTTGGTGTTTGTTTATGGCGGTCAAATATGAGATTTTTAGTAACTAGAGGAGTTGGATTCATTGGCTCTAACCTGGTGGACAAGTTGATGGAGAATGAAAAGAATGAGGTTTATATAATGTTTATATCTTGTTTAAATTATGTTTAAATGCGGAGAAGGATGCAGCACCACCGACTGTGGTGACAACAGAAGGAGAAAAGGCGTCGCAAGAAGATTAAGGGAGAGAGAACGCAAGAGAGAAGTCACAGATGAGATAGAGAGAGGAGAGAGAACATTTTTTACTACCCGTTTTCAGACCATGACCGGCGTACGAGGTGATTCAGAAGCCTCAGAGATTCAGAAACCTACCCATTTGTTTATTTATACAAACATTTTTGGTAAAACCATTTATGAAAGATCATATAGATACATGAAAATAATATACATCGCGTAACAAAGTATACTATATATGAAATCATATAGAAGGCGATCAAATCGTAAATCAAAGTATCAAAAGACAAAACATGAAAACACAGTAACCCGACAGCATCTCTGTGCGAAGCTCTAAAACAAAAGAAGTAGCCCGGTCAATAGGGCGCCACTAACAAAAAATATCAGTGTCTCACTGGGCAGAGGTGCCAAAAGGTTGCCGAGTCAAAATCAACCTGTAAAATGGAAACAATGCAACATAGAAAAAACAAAAGGGGTCAGAACCCAGTGAGGGACAACACTATAGATTGCCTTATATGTGCCTCACAAAGACTAGTTTAATAACCATTTGAAAACTACCACATACAGGTATACGAAAGGTATATAGAAATATACTCACTATATACATAGTACAGTTTTAGAGAAAACGTTTTGAAAACGTTTAAACCAAAAGAAAACACATGCATTTTCGCAAAATAATACTAATAGTATTAGATTCGAAAACAAAGTATAACCATCATGGGACCAAAAACAATCGTGGTATGGTCTGTGTCACTCTACCACCGTATAATGATTGTGGACTTTGCCACTAATCCAAAAAGTATTCATGTGCCAGGTCGGGGCAACATGACTATCGTTAACCCCGATAGCTGAGTCATATCATACATTGGTATACCAAAGGCTACGTACCCTGTAGCGAAGGCGCCCCATAATCAAAAACCATAATGTATCAAAAACCAAGCATTTCCTTTCAAAGTAAAAAAAAACGGAAAACATATATATAAATATATATGTAAATTTACCAAAAACAAAATGGTGAATATCTATTCACATAATCGAAATTATTTAATAAACCAACCCTTAGATTCTTCAGGTTTCAAATATGTGATAAAACACATCAAAAACAAATATACAATTTCGAAGCACAACCTCTGTGTCTGAAGTTGCTATCCACTCACCTGGATGTCCAAAGCTCTAGGATCCAGTCAAACACAGTTGGGGGTGGCTGCTCGTGCTGGAAAGTATAGGAAGCTGTAACAAAAACAACACAACGAAAATCAAAGTGTGATACTATGGTCGTACATAATGTATGAGTACAATATAATGCAAATGCCAAACTCACAATATGATCTACTCCTGACTGACCAATCACCCACAAGAACTCTAATCGACCTCTTAAACACGAATCTAACATCCACTTCCCCAAAACAACTCATAATCATTGAGAATCACCATCATCAATTTCGGACCTCTTGAACCCCAAGATACAAATCATCACATCTGCCAAAAACCAAACATGATTCAAGCATCTCTAACTCATACTCATCAAGATCCATCAGAAACTAGTCCAAATTTTAACAAGAAATCCATCAAAATCTGGAACCTAACTCAGAATAACCCATTTCATTGAAGCACGAAATCTCCCAAAACCAAAGCTAGAACATCATAGTTTCGACCTCAAACAACTATAATCTAACATCAAACAAACTCTATTCCAATAGAAATGAAGTAATCAGAACAATCATTCAATCTCGGCTAAAACCCTAGATGAACGATCCATAATCAAAAACAGGGAAAGGAAGGATCAAAGAGTGTTTCGTACATTAGAAACCCATGTGGAAGCAAAGTGAAGTAAAGAGAAGCAAAGAAGATGGAAAGAAATGGTGGAAAGAGTTGTTTCGATGGTTATGAGAGAGTTATGGCCGAAGAAAGGGCAATTGGGTGTATTTATAGACCCACAAAGTCGAAGCGTTGCGTTTCACTTAAGACCACCCTGAAAAGGCACATCTACGTGCTCAGTATCCCATCTAAGCATGCAGTTTCTTCTTCAACGTGGGTTGCACACTCCTTAACGCATGCAGACGAAAGATCTGATGACTCCTCATTCTCATATCAAAAATCAACACACCTTCCACCCTATGGAAGGCATATAGATCACTTCACTCACTCACGGTTCATATCCAAGTGACGGCCAACACGCACAAAACTCTCTAACGCAAGTAGATGTGCTTAGACATAATCACGGTCCATCTCAATGTCGATCAACGTGCGTAGAACCTTCATCAACACACGCAGATGACTTCCAGCATGCCTAACGCACACAAATTTCCACCAAACGAATTCTACACTTAAGAAACCAAGATTCCTCACATCCAAATCACCTCGAAACCAACGAAATGCTACAATATTCCAACTACAACAGTACGGGGTATTACAACATTGTTCTTGGAATGTTATTGATGTTGTTTATTCTGTATATTCAAAATTCAAGACATTTTATTTATATTATGTTTATACATTATTTATATATTGTTTGAATGTTGTTTATATTTTATTTATATGTTAAAAATAATATATAAATAAATGTGTGATTTATATGTTATTGTTTTGTTATTTATATATTGTTATAAATAACATACAAACAAGATATCAACATATAAATAATATATAAAAAAATATAAACAACTTATAAACAAGTTCTAAATAAGTTTTAAAAAAATCTAAAAATCAAACAGACTTTAAACAAAACCTAAACAAGTTTCAAACATATTTGTTTGTATGTTATTTATATGTTATCTATATATTGTATATATATTGTCTATAAACAACATTCAATCAATTCGGATCAAGATATAAATATAAAACAACATATAAACAACATATGAACAATACATAGATAAATCTGTAATTTATATGTTATTGATTTATTGTTTATATTTTGTTTATATGTTGTTGATTGATCTTATTTATATGTTATTTTCAATAGATAAATAATATATAAATAACATATAAACAAGATATCAATAATATATTAACAACATTCAAATTTTAAAACATGAAACATCATTTAAACAATATATAAATAAGTTCTAAACAAGTCTGAAAAATAAACCGACTTTAAATAAATCTTAAACAAATTTTAAATAAATTTCAAAAAATATAATTTATAAATTTTGGAGCGAACGGTGTATAATTTCATAAAATATACTAAAATATTGAAAATTGGCTTGGCGAATCAAAATTGATATTTTTGCTGTAGGTGAATATGTAAACGGCCCAAAAACTTGATGAGCTTAGGAAGATGACTATGAAGATATAGGGCCTGTATGTAATTGGAGCCCGGAGGAGGTTATGTCACTATTTTGTGAATCAAATTAGCATCTGACGTTGCTTATTTTTCTCCACTTTCATGACTTGTCCCTGCACCAGTGGATAGGTCCCGCTGAATCAAGCCCCTCAAAAGTCCTAAGAACGTTCACCTTGAGAATTCACTCTCCTGTTGCTTTTGTGCACTGCTTGAGGCCTCTTGAACTCTTGACATCGACTGGTAGATTTGGACTTCGGAACAAATACTCGATCCAGCTCTGGCGAAATTAGCGTTGAAGTTTTCCCACCGCAACTTACAGAGATAATTTGACTTTCTGGCCTCACTTCTTGTTGCGAGTTGGTGACAACAATTTTATTTGCTAGCAAGTTACGTTAAATTATTGCTAAAATTTGATTAACGAAAAGGAATTCATTAACTTTTGTTGCCATATTTTGCCACAAACCCTTTTCACGAAAACTTTATACAGTTAGCGACTAACATTTTTGTCGCTAAACATGCTAAATCTTTTAGTGAAGGTAATTGTTTCAGCTCATTCTTAACCACCGCTAATCTTGACTCCCTTCGACATATCCCACTGCAAGATTGTTTCTTTGATACCAAATGGATAAGAAACAAGAAAATATTTATAAAAGAAGAAGGAGATAAATGTATTGAATCTCGACACCAATATTTACATAGATAAAAAATACTTCTTCTATCTTAAAAAGATATGATCATTCCATTTTGTTTTTTTTTCCCACACTAACGGAGGGAAAACAGGTTCAGAGCCCGAGCCTCCACCTCGTTCTGCCCCACTTAATGTCATATATAATATATAATATAGTATTTTATTAGATGAAATATATTATACATAGTAATTTTTTGCTATTAACTGAATTAATTAGAAGTTTAATTTTAAAATTAAATGCTAGTCAGTTTAATGCTATAAAAATTGCAATGATCAAACTTGTTGCAATCAATCTGTTTTCTCTCGGGCCACACTAAAAAATTCATCCAGCTTCATCCCTAATTCACGCATTAAAAAAATTAATAAAAAGTATTAATTTTGACAAAGTTTTCTGAAAGTACATTTAATGAATAACATCTTAGTAATTAAAAATACAATTATCAATGTATATAAATAGAGATAATATAATCGGATACTAAACTATTACAAACAAGCATATAATTTAGAACGAATAAAAAAAAAATACATACCTATGATTTTTGGGTGGAGTAGCATTTTAGAGGCTAACACACTTTCATGACCTCACAACATGTCATAAAAGTTGAATCATCTCACAAATCCCCCACTCACTCTATATAAGATAGACGACCATGCATAACAAATCTTGCCATGCCAACCTCTGAAGCTGATAACATTTGTCTCTCCCTAACTAATAAAACAACCAAAAAATGAAACGAAAATCAATCGCCATAACTACAAGCCTCAGTCTTCATTTCTGTTTCCCTAGGAATGGAATGGACTCCCTTGACGTTTTCATTCTCATTTGAACTTTTTTTTTGTTGTTTTTATTGGGTTGACAGGAGAAGACTTAAGTGTGAGATAATGGTGAGGAAGCTGAGGGAGGACTACAAATGAGGAGTGTATGGAAATATCTTATAAGTTGCTCTTTTGTTTTAGAATTCATATATGTTATTACATATGCCATGGATCCCTCAAAGCCTCTTCGGCTTTTGATCTATACAAATCGGACTTCACAGACTACCTTGCGAAGGATAGTCCAAACATTTTTCAAGTTACAAGCTAAATAATGAACTAACTTGCTTTTATATTTTCAAATTAAATATATGATCTTCTTTAGAAATTATTAGATCTAAACACTTGTTAATTTTAAAAGAAAACAGACTTGGGACAAGCCAACAAAAAAAAAGGTACATGCATATGATTTAAACATAGATTTTCATAAAAGTTTAATCATTTCATACCCTTCTCCCACTCACTCGCCTCGTTTGTATTAGCTGGATTAAGTTGCAAATTGCAGAAGTAGATTTTGAATTGATTGTAAACAATGCCATTTGTTGATTAAGTCAACCTAACTAAGTTGATTGGTAAATAAACTTTAATTTTTTTTTAAAAGAAATAGAACTTTGGTAGATTAAAATAGAGTTAAACATTAATATTTTCTATCTTGGCCCTGTAATTTTTTATTTATTTATTTCCATATAAGAGTGAATTGAGGAAGAGAATTTCCTGTTCAAATTCTTGTAGTGTTGTAAGGGTATAGTTGGGAAAAAGATTGAAACAAAACAAATGAATTTGGTCTTATTCTTGATGAGTCGGCAAACTACCTACAAAACAAATACGAAGATTCCCACAAAAAGCAAACACTTTAGTGAGATGCGCCAAATCTACTTCAAATATACACACGCCCGTAAGATAGACCATCATAACATGCATTGCCATTTCAGCCTCGAAAAGCTGATAACGTTAACATCTCTCTTTCCCTATCAAATAAAAACAACCAATCAACAAAACAACAAAA
>CAODLS010788194.1:0-22446 GCA_948243855.1 Flueggea neowawraea | reverse complement strand
CATGAGAAGTTACTTCTGGCTTGACTTTCAACAACTAAATGACATATACAGATATAAAACTGAAGAATACTCTCACACTGCAGTAAATAAGTTTAATGTTATTCCTGATTCAATCCCAGATTGGGTATTTGATTTTATGCCGACTCGTGGTGGCTATTTTATTGGCAATGTCAGTCCCGCAAGTATGGACTTTCGTTGGTTTGCCTTAGGTAATTGTGTTGCCATTCTTTCGTCTCTTACCACTCCTGAACAATCAATGGCTATCATGGATCTTATTGAAGCACGTTGGGAGGAGCTGGTTGGAGAGATGCCTTTAAAAATATGCTATCCTGCCATAGAAAGTCATGAATGGCGACTTGTAACAGGTTGTGATCCCAAGAACACCAGATGGAGTTACCATAATGGAGGATCTTGGCCAGGTTTGTCCCTCTTGAATGTTTTCAATTCGCGGCTAACAGATTTTAAAATTACTTTTCCGAGAAGTCATGCTGCCATGCGTTATTGTGCTTTAGAGATTATACCATGAAAAGTTGAGGGCCTAGAAATTAATGTTTTGGCTTTAAAGGATGAACTAACATCACAAATTCTTCAGAAAGTCTGTGTGAAAATGTAAACAAAAACATACTGGATTGAATTGACAGAATCATATATTGATGAAGTAACTGGTGTTTAGAGTTTTTGGAATTTGCTTTACATTTGTTTGTCTTCAAATTTATATCTGTCATATGTTACAAAGAATAAATTTGTTTTAGCTGCTGAAAATTGCACTCAAGTGAAAAACGAACAGTGGCAGCTTTGACAGTGATAATGAACTTTCCTTATTAATGTTTTATTTTCTGTTAAATTATGTGTTCATAAAAACACTCTTTAGTTATTACCTTTTTTTAATATGATATGTATTATTGCAGTGCTTTTGTGGTTGCTAACTGCGGCATGCATCAAAACGGGACGGCCACAGATTGCAAGGCGAGCCATTGATCTTGCTGAGACCCGTCTTCTGAAAGATAGCTGGCCAGAATATTATGATGGAAAACTTGGCAGATATATTGGTAAGCAGGCAAGGAAATATCAAACTTGGTCAATTGCAGGATACTTGGTGGCAAAGATGTTGCTGGAGGATCCGTCGCACTTGGGTATGATTTCTCTAGAAGAGGATAAGCAAATGAAGCCAGTGATTAAGAGATCCTCATCTTGGACTTGCTGATGACGAAAAAACGACAGAAGCGAATAGCAGAAAAGAACAGGTGAAGAAGAAAAGTTGATGTTGGAATTGGCTTGGGCACCGTCTGTTGTCTTCTGTTCTTGTATGTTCGATTGAGAGTTTGATTTTTTTGTACAATAGCTTCTGCTAAAGACCACTCCCTTGCTTTTCAAATAAGAGATAAGTTTTGCTGTTTGCACTAAATTTTTCATTTTGGCATTTTGGGAATGCCATAGTTGGTTTCTATTAGCTTTTGAGGCCAGAAATGTAGCAAATCTTGTGGGAATTGTTAACGGCTTTCCACGGAAAGGACTGGAAAAAGTTGGACAATACAGACTTTTGGATTTGGATTTGAATTTAACATATTTTCTTTTTCTGCTTTCCAAATAAGATCAACCTTAATCTTCTACTCGGATCTCCTTTAGTCATTTATGTTTATATTTGCCTACTCTTTGTCTGCAGTATAGGTGACAGCGTGAAAATACGGATTTCACGCTTGACTTTACCTAAATTGACTTCTAACTCGAATAAATTCATTTTATATCATGGCTAACCAACTTCAAGACTCAAAGGAACCTTGATGTTTGATTATCTCCCTTGTTGGAGTATCTCTAGATAGAGTCTTTCCCTGTTTAGGGTTTCTTTCTTTCCAATCTTTCCGATCAACATCTATATACATATATAAATCTGTTTTTTTTTTAACAGACGTATATAAATCTGTTATTGCTAGAGTTATTAGTTGTATTAATTACTACTGATATGTTTTTTTTCTCAATTTTTTGAGTTTTTTAAATTGTCTTAATTGCTGTATTGTTTTAATCTATCTCAATTAGTTAAAATAATCCTGTGTTATTATACTTCTTTTACAGGTGTCTTACATGCAGTAAACCTGTGAAAGTTGAAGACAACTGGTCATATCCCTCTCGCTCTCTTGCTTAGCGTGCACCACTCCTTTCATTATTTTTTTTAGACATTTTCTTAAGTTATTCGTAACTTATAGTTTTTAAACTCGTTCTGTGATACGTCTGTTTAACGTTTTTATTATTATTTTATTGAAATCATCAGTTCTTAGTCCTTCAGTTTTTTTATTTGTAAGTCAGGGGTTACTTTAAGAGTTGCAGGACGCCTACTCAGATTTCTACTAAACACGATTTTATTTTGATCTTTTAACTTTTATCTACTACTTCATTTAATACTTTCTACCTCAAATTCATTCAAATAAAAATAATTCATTGAAATAAAAATAATTCGTTAAAATAAAAATATTACATTAAAATAAAAATAATTCATAAAATTTAAAAATTAAATTAAAAAAATTACATTAAAATTAAAATATTACAAATAAAATATTAAATATACATTAAATTAAAAATACTACAACTCATATTTTTCACAAATTTTTTTACAAGCGTATTCATGCAAACGCCGTGCCACGGGAGTCATGTTCGACGTATATTTGTCGAACATCGCTATGTCTTCTTTAAGTTGTCGATCTTTGAGATACTTCATTTTTTCTCGTTCGATTTCGAGTCGTTGTTCTTTTTCTTTTTTTCTATTAGCTTACGTCGTTTCAAAAGCTTTGCGATTTAATTCTTTCTCGAAGAACATGTCATCCAAAATAGACGCAACTTCGAAGACGTCGCTTGATGTTGACTTTCTTTTCCTATGCACGTTGTGTTTCGCCTTTTTTCTTGGTTCTTGGCTCTTCCCCTTTGGCCTTATCTTGGCCCATTGGACGAGCCTCTTGGGTTGACTCTCCTTCGGCGCTAGAATTGGAGGCGTTGAGATCGAAGGAGCCAGAGCTAGTGTAGGCGCCTTGGGCGTTCACCTTGGTTCTTTTTTGACCAGCCTCGGGGTCCATGGGCAATGCTTCCCTCCATTTCAGATGATCACGTAAAAATTTTCAAACGTCATCGTGGAGGAAATGGGTTTTCGCCTCAACCAAGTAGATAACGCGTGCTCGTTCCATAATCATGTCATCGCTCAAACCGCTATGATAAGTCAAAGCAACGTTGTTGTAGATGCCGTTAAATAAGGTGACATTTTGTTGAGTGTGTACCACCTATTTTTAACAGCCCTCTCATAACGTTGCTCGCTTGCCTCCATCCCGTGGTTCATTTCAGGAGTAGGAGAATCCCCTTGGGAATTCGTCGTCGAACACCTATCCACCACGGGGATGTAAGGATTATTTTGTGAAAAAAGATTATTCTGTAAAAAAAGATTGAACGTAAAATTTGGAAATTACCAAAATTGGAAAGTGCGAGTTGATATGGAAATGGAAAAAAATAAAGCAGTGGGATTGAATTGATAGTTTGTGAAAGAGGAAAAATTTGATGGATTATTTTCAGAATATCGATAGTTGGCAGAATTTGATGGGTTATTTTGAGAAGAGGATTGAATATTTGCATTGTTGGAATCCATAATTTTGGGGGAAAAAAATGGAGTAGGAGTAATTTGAGAATATGTAGAGAAATTTTAAGAGTTGAGAGAGTTTGGGGGAGAGAAATGAGTGTTTAAAGTGAAGAAATGATATAAAAAAATATGTTTAAGGGGGTATTTATAGGAAAATGGGTAAAACTAGCCGTTAGGGATCAAAATAGTAATTTCGACCCCCAACGGTACTCCAACTGTAATATTACCGTTGAAGTAAATCTGACCGTTGGATCAATCAGATCCAACGGTCTATTTTTTTTTAAAAATAAAAAATGTCTAGCCCCACGCCTGACAGCGACCGGGACGCAGTAACACGTCTTGGTCTGCGGGGTTAGGAACGGTAGTCCCATTACAAGCCTCCTTAGAAATCCCTCTGTTGTTGTCTCTCTCTCTCTCTCAATGTAAACATTTCTCTGCCTTTCCTTTTCTTTTTTCGCCGGTTTGTTGAACTCTCTCTGGAGATGTATCATCGCTCCTAAAGTCGATTTTTATGAATTGATTAATTTACAAAGGCTATTATTTTCGACGTGTCTTAAGATTCGGTCGACTTGGGTTTCGTTCATGGTGGATTTTGTATGGAAGGAAATTAGGGTTTGTTTTGTATTTCTTAAATCAATTCTCTGTGTTATTTTTTTTATTTGTAAATCAATTGGTATTTCTTTTGAATAATTTGTTTTATTTTCTGAAAAGCATGAAGAATTTGTTTATTTTCTGATTTGATTATTTTGTATTCTGTGAAGGCAGTGGCTTCCAGGAAGGTTGGTTTATGTGAACAGGAGGTTGTCCAAGGAATGAAAGGGGTTTAAGCTTTTCCTTTTTCTTTTTTTTTTAGTAGAAGTTTTTTCTTTGACCTTGCATTATGGCTTTGTGAAATTAGGTATTATGGCTTTTTCTTATTTTTTTCTTTTGATAAATGGGGAAGCCAGTAAAATTCTAAACAACAGAAGCTCAGGAAGAAGCAAAGAGGTTTGGATTGTGAATTTAGTTGTTATGCTACTGCTGCATTTTCCTTGCAAGTTCTCTATGATAGCTTTGTGAAACGGTTTTTGAAATATAAGATTTTTACATTTTAGTTAATTAAATGGAAAATATAAGATTTTTTGTATTATTCATAGAATAGTTATGTATTTTTTTAATAAAATTATTGTAAACAACATTCCAATAACAATTTTCTTGGAAAAAGTAGTGGTCCAAGGTTACCTTTTGGAGATGTTACTGATGGTATTTTTAAGATCAAATTTTTTACATGATTAAATAGCTATTGTTAGCATGAATTAATTATTTCCCGCCTTTTATAGTATGTTCAAATCTAGTCATTGTATGATCGAGTTGGTGATGAGCATTCAGTTCTTCCTATCAGATCTAATGACGATCACGAAAGAGAAAATATAATTTTATTTTTTTGTGATAATAATAGATCTCATAATTTTATTCTAGTAAATCAAGTTGTTCAATTGGTGGGTGCTAGCCAACAAAATGTATATCCAATGAATGTTGATTACATTTTAAATATTTTGAGTGCTTTGTCGTCTATTCACAAGAAGACAATTTCATCAAATACAATAAATGTGAATAATTGCAATAATGGTATGTTGAAATATTTTTATTTATAATATTATTTTATTTTGATTTTTATATATTTAAATTTATTGTGTATATCACTATTAAGTAATAGGTGATTTGTTTTTTATTATTCATATTTTTATATATTTAAAATATGCATGAGTTATCTTTTAGGAATTTTTTTTATTTTAATTATGAGTTTTTTAAACAATAATATATATATATATTAATTTTCTAAATTATGTGATGGAGGTGGAGCAATAATTCAAGAAATAGGTAAATATATTTTGTCAACAATTTTTTATTAATATATATTATATTTATAAGTCTATTTAGTTTTATTGGAGTTTTATTTCCTTATTTTATGTAGATGTCTTTTATTTGGGTGATCTTGATTTTTTAAGTTCTTATTGCGATGCACTTATGCGGTATAATGAAAGAGTTGGCAAAGATCGAAAAAGTGCAAAACCAGAATTTTCACTTTGCTCTGGAAATGGAAAGGTCAAACTATGGTTGCTAAGAGAGCCACCTGAATTACTAAGAAATCTATTATTTCGAAGTGACAACTGAAACAATCATTTCTTAAACAATATTCGAGATTATAACATGATGTTTTCATTTACTTTGATTAGGGGAGGGGGTTTCAAATTGATAACACGTCAAATGATGGTAACAACAATTGTACATATATGACACTGCAAATGAGATTTCAAACAGAACTAATGCCATCAGGTATACTGATACATTTTTACTAAGTTGATTTAATATTTATTTAATTTTATTAGTTTGTTCATTATTGTGTTTTTTTTTTCCATTGGTAAGAAGAATAAGACTATTTGATCATACCATAATTGAGGACCTAAAAATAATGCTTGATGAGAATATTGTCCTTGCAAAATGTTTTAGATTGGCAAGAGATAGGTTTGCTGAATTTGCATGTAAAGATTTCAAGCTGAGGTTGATTGGAGACAGAAAATGTGATGGTCAAAATTACAACATGCCTACAGCTTCGGAAGTTGTCGAAATTATAGCAGGGGACGTTGACTCTTTATAAAATCATAGGGACATAATTGTTGAGATTCAATTTGGTATGCTACAAAAAATTAATGAGTTACATCTTGCGTATCTTCTCATGCAATATCTAATACTTTCTATGTATAGTGAAAGATGGATACATAAAGGATATTCAATTCAGTAGGGCCAAAAAAAGGAGGGAATTGTTTTTGTTTCCAGTTCACACAAATGAATGTTGAACCCTTAACAATTATGATCTCGAGAAAGTTATTACAATAATTTTTAGTTGATGCTTAGACTATGATTGAGTCAGATAGACTGACTTTCATCATATTCAACTAAAACAATCTTCGAGCATATTTTTATATAGATCGATTTATATGAAATGTGTTTTTTTTACAATTTATTTATAGTATATAAATTTTTTTTGTCTTTTTATATTAAATACAAATTTTAAAAAAACCCGCAAATCTTACGGGTCTGTAACTAGTTCATTTACTCATTTCCAAACCCACCAACAACATTTATTTTCAGTCTTTTCTTATTATTACAATTGGAAGCATTTATTCCTTATATTGTTAGATTGACGAGGTCTATGCATTTATGGAGAGTGGTTGGATGGGATTAATGAGGGAACGCAATAGAGTACTAAAGGATTTTATGTTTGCTGAGCAGAAATTAGTTGTTTGTTTCCATATTCGAATTAGTCAAAAGCCAGCTCTATTTATTCGATTCTGTTTCTGGAGGATGGATCCCACTCAATTATTGGGTTAGCTTAGTCGGATGGCATACCTATCGTGTTCAGAACCTGTTGCACAACTTTCTTCAATGTGTGGGTTGGGGTAAGTGGTGCATAACAAAACTCTGTTGGGGAAAGTTATTACTGCCCGGGTGTGCTCAGCATAGACGGTGAAACAAGTTATGGAAAAAGTGTGGCCATTACCGCAGCGGTTGAAGGTGGAAAAGGTGAGAACTAACACTTTCAGGTTCACTTTTCATAGGCCTTATGACAGGCATAAAGTTTTGAAGAATGGTCCATGGCTGATCAACTCAAGTTGGCTCGTCATGAAGGAGTGGCCTGTAGATCAAACTGTAGATCAGGTTTGTTTCAACAAAAATCCTTGCTGGATTCATGTCCATAAGCTTCCTCCTGCACACATGTATGCAAACAATGCGCATCAGTTTGGGAGGATATTGGGAGGTGCTTTTGAGATTGATGACGGCTTCTTGCTGGAATTTGGTGCGATACTATGAGGATCAAAATTGATGTTGATTTAACGAAGCCTTTGTCTTTGTGGCTGGCGGGGAAGGAGGATGCGTCTGTTGATAGATAACGAATCACATATGAGAAATTGCCTGATTTTTGTTGTTACCGTGGCTTTATTGGACACGTGGAACAAGACTGTGAGGTCAGATATGAGGATGTAATACATAAAGGAAGCCCTCTCAGAACCTCTCTCTCTGATCCTTGGCTTTGTTGGGAACATTCCGGCGACAGTGTGAATATGGGAGGTAGGAAATACAATACAGATACACCCTCTGGCCTGATAGGGAACCAAATATTAGACTAGACTAGACCAAATATCAAGCAATGTCATTCAGAAGGTTTCTTCATTTCCACGACAGGAAGAAACTTCTCCAGAATATATTTATGTTGACAATCCGCTCCCTTGGCATTATCAGGGCCTAAAGGAGGACCGAGCCCATAAGAAAAAATGGGCTCAAGCCCAGTTGGAAGCGGTTTGGTTAATGACGAGGTTGGGTTGAATAAATGTTTAGCAGAAACTTCATTGAGCGAGAGGTAGGAGCATCAATGTGGGCTAAACCTTCTTTTTGGGAGGGGGGACTTTAACGTGGGCCGATCTGATTCTGGTGGGGAAAAGAATGGCAAAAAGAGGTTCATGTCTATTAAGAACTCTACAATTAAGAGCAATTTTACTAAGGATAAACCAAATGAGGGAAGAAGGAAGGACTCAAAGGAAGGAGAGGTATCTTCGCAAGCTGAGAAACTTGAAAGGGGCTAAAAAGGCTGCCCAAAACCCTCCTAGGGAGCCGTGATGTCAATGTCGTGGAATTATCAAGGGTTAGGGAGTTCCTTGATAGTTCAGTAACTCAGGACTTTGATCCAGATAAAAGCTCCCACCATGGTCTTTTTAATTAAAACTAGAAAACAATATAGGGCCATGGAAGTGAGCAGACGTTCTATGGGTTTGCAGAGGGCTTCTTATGTCAATCCGGTGGATATTGGAGTAGGTTTGGCGTTATGGTGGAAGGAGGATATTCAAGTTAGGGTTATACATAAATCGGTTAATTTTATACATGTGGAGATACGAGATTCGGAGGATCGTGAATGGGAGGCCACATTTTCTTATGGTTCGCCAAAGGAGGAACACATGGCACTTGTATTTGCACAGCTGAGTACTTGTAGATCCAATCCTGATAGTCCTTGATTGTGTTTAGGTGATCTAAATGCCTATATTTGGCCTGCGGAGAAGAGCAGTAGATGTCTGCCAATGGTGAGTCAAATGATGACTTCCATAATTTTGTCCAATAATGTGGCTTTATTGATTTGGGCAATACTGGCAACCCTTTCCATGGTCTAATGGGAAGGAAGGGGAGGCGAATACTAAAGAAAGACTTGATTGGGGGCTTGTTACCCCTGAGTGATGTTCTATTTTTTCGGATGCTCTGGTAGAGTATGGGGATTTTATTGGCTCAGACTATTGTCCCATATTTATTAAACTTTCTAAGGGCAAAAAGAGATATAGGAAACCATTTAGGTATTATGATAAGAGGTGGGAGGACAGGGAGGATTTTAGGGATGCTCTAAAACAACACTGGATGTGGATTGGGATTGGGAATTCACAGTGGAGATTTGTTGGCAAGTTGAGGAAGAGTGTGTGCTTCATGAAGGAGTAGGGAAAAACTAATTGTCCAAATAGTCTGGTGAGGCTGGATTCTTTGAGGCATGAGATTGCTTTGGTCCATTCAGAGGGTGTAACAGTAGAGAGCAAAGAGAAGGAGTGAGACTTGCTTATGGAATAAGGAAAAATATTTTTCAAGTCTTTGAGATATACCCTAATTAGTAGGTAAGTCCTTGTGTTTTTAGGATGTTGCATACAAGTCCCTAAAACTTATTTTTGACTGATGGAATAAATGAAAAAGCAAAAAAAACCTAATTACCCTTCCTTAAAAATGAAAACCCAAATTTCTCTGTCTCTCTCACCTCTCTCCTCCTCAACTTCACCCATTGCCTCTCTCTTCCTCACCCCCACTCTCGCATCTCTCTTCCTCACACTCAACCGCCGCACCACACCACCATACCTCATTATTTTCCAATCGTTAGTCCCAAATCACTCTCTTCCACACTCTCTCTCTCCCTTGCTAGTTTCAGACCTGAACCTCCCTCTCCATTTCTTCTCGATCTATTTATTTGTAAGTCAAATTATATAGATATGTTGTTTGTGATATTGTTGCAAAGAGGAAGTAATGAATGGGTTGGGTTGAATGGAGTTGAGATGGGTCAAGCAGAGTATAAGAGGAGGTCAATGGAGTTGAATGTGGCAAAACAACGGTACTTGATGAATATGGGTTTCAATTCAGGTCTTTGAAGGCAAATGAACCGGGGAGTTGTGGATGGGTGGGTTTGTGGATTTCACGGTGGAGTGGTGGACGGGTCTATGGGTTTCACGATGGAGGAGTGGATGATGATGAGGTTCGGTGTTAGTGGGTCAAATGTGTGAGTTTTTTGTTGGTGTTGTTGTTGCTGAGGTGTTCTTATTGATAGAGGAGTGGATGATGATGAAGATTCGGTGTTGTCGGATCCGGCACATGTCAAAACCCAGATCCGGGTTAAGAAGCCACATGCATTTTGACAGTGAAGGAGCCAAAAAGAAGAGTGTCCTCGTCGTCTGATTCTTCACCGGCGAAGCGGCAGTGGATGAGTTGTTGCTCTTGGGAGGATAAGACGTGGGTGATTGATGATTAAATTGATCAAACCCAGATTGTAAATACCCAAATTGTTCTTGAAAAGGAATGCCACGACTTTGTTGCTGGTCATAATGAAACCTAGATTGGAAATACCCTAGTCATCTTCATTTTGCATTTCTTGATTTGGGTTCTTAGCAATATGTTAAAATGTTTGCTGAATAAAGCTATTTTCTATAATCATTAATATTGTCAAATAATGTCTATTTGGTAACTGAGAGAGTTGATGAATTGGAGTGTATAATTTTGATATTCAATTGTTGTGGCCTTTTTTTCCTTTTGGGCTTTGTTTTTAAATGAAAAGAAATTAGGGTGCATACGACTCAATAAAACAAGTGCATTTTTGTCTTTAATAATTTTTTCAAACAAAAATATTGGACACGTCAGTAACATTCTAACAGAATACTAACAGACCACTGACGGAAGGACTTTAGTGCAATCCGGTTTTTGACCTCAGGGACGTGTATGCAACATCCTAAAAACACAAAGACATACATACTAATTAGGGTATATCTCAGGGACTTGGAAATTATTTTTCCTAAGGAATACAACAAAGCATTAAGGGATGATGAGGTGTATTGGGGTCAAAAGGCGAGAATTAGGTGGCTTAAGCATTGTGATCAGAATAAGATTCTTCCATGCTACAGCAATCCACAGACGGCGGATGAATGGGATCAACAAGCTTAGAGATGACAATGGAGGGTTACTTAGAGATGAAAAATAGATTGGGAATCATATTTTAAATTTTTTCAAGACACTCTATACGACCAGCCATGCAGAGATTGACCAGGATATTCTTGACTCCATTCCAACCTTGGTTGATGAACATACTAATGAAGCTATCATCCGAAATGTTTCTGAAGAGGAGATAAAGATGGCTTGCTTTACGCTGGGTGCACTGAAGGCTCTAAGACCCGATGGCCTCTCTGTTGGGTTTTTTTCATTACAACTAGGATACAGTGAAAGAGGATCTCTGTGGAGCTGTACAAAGCTTTTTCAATCATGGCAAATTACTTTGAGACCTAAATCAAACTCAGGTAGCCTTGATCCTGAAGGCACCACACCCTCTTTCCATTAGAAACTTCTTCCATATTTCTTTATGTAATGTTGTTTACAAGATGTTGGATTATGAGTGATCAACATTAAGTTCCTTATGTGTTTTGATGAAGAGCAAAACGTTTGATTTGAAAAAAAAACATGTTGGAAAGCTTGGAGTTGTAGAACAAGGCTGCAGAGGCACCTCACGTACGTTAATGAGTGTTTAACGTACACAAGGTGTGCCTAATGTACATAAACCAATACCTAACGTACGTAAGCGAGGCCGTGATTGCAAACAAAAGCCACTGGAACACTTCAAGATAAAGCTAACATACGTAAGAAATAAGTCACGTACGTAAGAGTGGGTCTAACGTATGTAAGACATAATGTAACGTACATAAAGCTTGTTGAAGGATGATAAAAGTACGTGAGACTGAAAGAAACGTACGTAAGCTGGGAAAAATTTAGGTAACGTACGTGAGGTTTGTGTAACGTACGTGAGCAATGGTTCAAATAGCATTAAATGAACTCCAATGACTATATTCTTTTCTATCATAATGCATGAGAATTCTGTAAATACATCAAGAGAATACCAAAAACGTGTTGGAAAACATCTGAATTCATTAAGCCAAACTTCCTATCAATTCCAATAAAAAACATCAATTCTAGCTAGAGAGCTAAGTTCAAGCATCAATCTCAAATATTCAACTCTAGCATAGAACTACATTATCTGTAAAATTTTTGTATAAACTTTGAGAGTATGAGATATGTTTGTTGTAAACCTACAGAAAACAATATTGTAGATGTTTGTTATAAACCTAAGTAAAACAACATTATGTAGGCCTTGGAGGTGTTGAATCAGAATTAACCTCGTTGTATTGGCCTTGTTGGATTGAGCCGCAATCAATAATCGAGATAGTAAAAAACCTATGTAAAACTTAGGTAGTGGACGTAAACATCGAGTTGGCTGAACCACTATAAATTCTTGGTGTTGATGTTTCACTTTCCTTTCAAGTTACTTCCGCTCTCTAAACTCAACAAAAGCATAGACTGAAATTCTCCAACACAAAATAATTTCTAAGATCCTAGCTATGAGAATTAAGCCATTCTTGAATGGTCTTATATCTCCCCAAACAAAAAAAGCGCTTGTTCCGGGGAGGTCCATTTTTTTATAATATTGTAATAGCTTATGAATGTTTATCTCATATCAAGAAAAAACACAAATATAGGAAGGGGAGTGTTGCCATGAAGCTGGATATGTATAAAGCATATGACGGTGGAGTTGGGGTTTTTATTTGCTGTTTTAGAAAAGATAGGTTTCTCTTCAAAATGGTGTGCCTGGATTAAGAAGTGTGTGATGTCTGTTAATTTTCTATTCTAGTTAATGGGAGACCATTACCTCATTTGAACCCAACTATAGGGTTGAGACAAGATGATCCGCTCTCTCCATATTTGTTCTTATTTGTGGGCGTAGCTTTCACTAGGTATGTGGAGGCACAAATGATTAGTGGGGTGATCAAAGGATTGAGGCTAAATAGGAGATGTCCTACAATCACGCACCTCCTGTTCGCTGATGATACATTGATGTTTGCTATGGTGATCCGCAGGAAATCCAGAAGTGGATGAATATTCTTAACAGATTCTCAGCATCCTCAGGTCTGCAAATCAACTTTGATAAATCACACATGTTGTTTAGTCTGAATGTCTCTCCGGAAATGAAACAGCTGGATATGGAGATAATTGGTTGTAAAGAGTCTTCGGGTGGAGATATGTATCTTGGAGTGCCTGCGATGTGGGGTAGATCAAAGAGGGAGGCTATGAATTATGTTGTCGATTGAGTACGTGCCAAAGCTCAAGAGTGGAAGGAGAAATTGGTTTCGTTTTCTGGCAAGGAGACACTTGTGAAAGCTATTTTACAACCTTTACCAGCCTACACTATGTCAATTTTTAAGCTTCCCATGAAGATAGTCAACAAAATTGAGGGGATTATTTGGTAGTTTTGCTGGGGAACTAGTATTGAACCAAGGAAAGTGCATTGGGTGGGTTGGGAAAAACTCACAAAGGGAAAGGCAGATGGGGGATTGGGATTTAGAGGATTACAACTCTTCAACCAAGCGCTGTTGGCTAAGCTAACTTGGAGGCTCCTTAAAGAACCAGAAGCTTTATGTTCAAAGGTGATGAGTGGTCTATATTTCCAAGATGGTGATTTTTTGTCAAGTAAGGTGAAAGAGAATTCTTCGTGGATCTAGACGAGTTTGGTTTGGGGTAAGGAGGCTTTGAAAAATGGGATTAGATGGAATATTGGGGATGGTCAATCTGTTCTCATTTGGGATAAAGCATGGGTTCCAACGTTGCCGGGCTTTAGGATTTTTTCACCTAGACCTTTTGATTGTGGCAGATTTCTGGTATCAGATTTGACGCTTACAGGGACGGCGAAATGGGATGTTCACAAATTAAGATCCTTATTTACGGAGGGTGAAGTTCAAGAAATTTTCAGAATTCGTCCATCACTGGAAGCCAGAGATAGTCTAATATGGCATCATGATCCGAAAGGAAGCTACCCTGTGAAGTCTTGTTATCGGTTACTGAAGCAGGAACTGGAACTGCAGAGACGGGGTCAGCATAGGGTTCATTATCAATCAGGTTCTGTGGATAGATGGAATCAAGTCTGGAATCTTAAACTTCCCTCTAAATTAAAGCACTTTATATGGCGGACACTGGTGGATGCCTTGCCTACTCAGCTCAATTTGTACAGAAGAGGATTGACTAACTCCAATTTGTGTTCCTTATGTGAGAGAGAACATGAGGATATCAAACTCATGTTTTTGGTTTGTCCACACGTAAGACCGACTAGGCTTGGTGGCTGTTTAAATCTGCATATTAGTCCTACTGATTTTAATTCTTTTTTACACTGGTGGGATCATATGAGGAGTACGAGATTGGATGCAAGATCACTAGTCCTAGAAAAATGTTTTATTGCATGTTGGATTATGTGGAAAAGTAGAAATGATTTTGTTTTTAATGGTTTGAAACTAGACCCTCAGAAAATTATTCAATTGATTTACAATTATGAGAGGGACTTGTGCCTATCTATATGGGATCAACAATTGCAGAGGAACAATAGCAGTTCTTTAAATCAAGCCGGGGACTTAATGACAAGGAGTAAGTCGCCGGATGGAGTGGTCAAAATCAATTGTGATGCATCGGTGAAGGAGGGAAGGGCAGCCTATGTAGCAATTGCTAGAGATGCCAGAGGAATTATTGTTGATGGGGTCTGGGTTATAAAGCACATTGATAACGTCTTAATTGCAGAAACTGAAGCTATCTTGTTGGGTTTAACACTGGCAAAGACAAGAAATTGGGGAAGAGTGGAGGTGAATTTGATGCTCAACTTGCAGTGGCAGAAATTCATGCTCAGGAAGATAAGCAGAGATGGGATGTGAGAGTAGTGATTAAAGACACATTATGCTTTCTGCCTTCCTTTTCATACTGCAACATATCATGGGTTAGAAGAGATATTAATAGACTTGCTGATTTTGGTGCTAAAATGATTATAGCAGGATGTAATTCTCCAGACATTTTGTACAACTTACCTGAACCTGCTAATTCTTGGCTTCAAGAGGAAAAGCTATAAATTGAATGGTTTTTCCTTAAAAAAAAAAAAAAACTCAAAGGAACCTCAATAGCAACCATTAACGACACTCTGGGCTGCTCAAACCTGATCCTAAGTTTATCTGCTATGCTTCTCTTCAAATATTTTACTAGACTCATCTTCATTCTTGTGTTATTTCTCTCTCTCTCTCTCTCTTTCTTTTTTTTTTTATTCCGGTCTGAAGTGCTACTTGTCTTTTTTAACACTGCGATTTTTTGTGATTTCACTTTTTTTATACTTCATATCTCATTTTCATTCTATTTTTGTGATGGTTTTGACATTTTTTTTCTTCTTTGTTCATTTGTCTTCAAATATTGTGTCATCTCCAATAACTTGAATTTCGAGGAGAGTTTTGTACCCTATATGTTCTGGTTTGATTCTGCTACTTTGTTGGTTTTCACTTTTGTTTTCTTTATGCTTTGCATAATTAACTACAAGTTATTTTCATCTTTGATAGTTTTTCTTTAATGAAATGGACCAACTCATTTCTTATGCCAACTTAACTAAGTTGACCCAATTCAAGAATGTCACCAAACTCCAACGACTCAACTAGACTGACCTCACAGACATTGGTGGGTGTTGAATATTATTAAATAAATCATCACGGGAAATTCCCAAAGGGTCCAAATGCAACAGCTGTCGAAGTTTATAAGACAAGTAAACAAAATCGTGACAACCACATTGCTGAATCAAACCATTTCTAGCTAACCAATGGCCGTAATTGTTAGCCTCCCTAAGAACAAACGGGACTGAAAAATCACCAGAAGAGAGCAAATCACGCAAGTCACAAATCAGGGACTGTAACACCCCAACCTCAATTAACCATGCATAGTATACACATATCGGTACATGCGTTGCATATGCATTTTCATGATATAGAGTTCATTATGTGTAATTGAAATATTACTTTTGATTGTGTCAAATAGGATTATAATAAATAAAAGAATCTAAGTTGAAGAGGAAATGTGTAAAATGTATAATAAGATAGAAACTAGAATAAGAATAAATAGTAAGTGTGTTAAAAAATGAAAAATAAATAATCTATATATGTATGCAGAGGTAACTATCATCTAAAGATTAACACATGACAATACCTTCTAGACAAAATTTTTCCATATGTCTAAATATTAAGTGAATATTTGTGATTTATTAAATGAATTAAGACAACAATTTTCCATATGCTCAAATGTTTAATAAACACAAGTACACATGACACAATAATTAAGATAAGATCAAAACTTTACTACCTCTTATATATATATAAATTAATCCACTCTTTCAAACACCCTTTTTGTGCAAAGCCATAGCAACAAAACCAACCCTTTAGTACCAAAATTTCGTGCAAAATAGCTCCCACACACAAATTGACCATCAACCCCTCCAAAGAAGAGCTTAGACAAAGCAAAGGTAATCTTGAACCTGTAATAGCTCTTGACTGGTCTCTATTTCATTCATACTTTTAAACATGTTAAAGACAAAATTATAGGAAAATCAAAGAATAAAAGTTGTATATTTATTTGTTCTATAGATTCCTATAGAAGGGATTAATCAAATCCTATATCGTTTTGTATTTATGGTTGAAATAGTATGAACTGCCCTAATCATAGATGTTGTAGGAATAGTTTGTTTGTAACCAGATTTTTGGAACTCTAGAAACCTAATTTGAAAATGTGGAAAACATAAAATTTGTAGATATATATCTCTTATAATGAACTGTACAAGGGCATACCTTAATTCCATGTATTTAGAGAGTTATGCATGTTTAACTAATACTAGTCATGTTTATAGTTTCACATAATACAACTTGATTCTAGGTTTAGATGTAAAATTCACTGAGATTTATGTATTTCGAATTAGAGTTGTATATTTTTCAATAACAAGGGTACATGATTCTAGTTTCTAAATCAATAAACTATTTTTGATTTAAAGTTGAATAGAATAAACCATGATAAAAAAAACTTAGTAAATGTTTGGCTGCCCTATTACAACTCTTGACCTGACTTTGAAAATTTGTTAAATATTGTGTAAACTACATTAGAAAACAAGATTCATGTGTTTAGAAAATATGTTTCTAGTTTGTGATACAATTTACGGAGTTTGATTTGAAGTTAAAATGAATGAGAAATTATCATAATATTAGGTGATGCTCAATCTGTCCTAAAGTAGAAGCAAAATAGAAGATAATCTAATTTTGTATGCCTAAGAAGTTGGAATGTCTACTTTCAGATTCAATTTACAGAAAGTTAATTGAAAATCTACAACTTCAGAAATATTAAATGGAACATAGACTGTTTAGTTGAGATTAAACTGAGAAGACCACAATAGGGACTGTTTTGTTATATTTTCAATAATAGGGATTGATATTAAATTTGTTATAACAAAACATGAGAAAGAGAAAGAGAAAATGTCCTTATAAGTTAAACATGAAGTTAACCTATAGATTAAGTAAATTCAGAGTTTACCTCATTCGCTAGGACAAATAGACTAAATTGAACAAGAATTTGTAACTAAAGGACTAGTCTATAATTTTACACAAAAATGTATTTGATATTGATAAATAATTTTAATATTGTGTAGCTCCATAGAACTTGAACAATCATAGATTGGAAACCTAAAAGTTGTTAGTGCTTGCTTTACATTAGAGACACAAGTGAGCATAAACTTGAGATTTAATTCAAATGTGTGTTATGTGATTTGTGTTCAAAGACGTATTCTTGATATGATTACTTGGACAAATTGGTGATTAATTGAATTAACACAATATATATGCTATATGTTGAGAATGTTTATATGGTTTGCTATATGGATATGTTTATATGGTTTGCTCTATGGATATATTGAGAATGACATTGTTCATATGGAATGGAATGTTTTTACATGGATATTGATTGTCAAATGTTTCATATGTTGATGCATTCATACTGGACTTAATAAAGGAGTTGTGGTCATCATACTTTAGTATTGCAATTATTACACATGAGACATTTGGATCAATTTTCATACGGTGTTGGCCAATCAATTACACAGTGGCATACAGGAAATCCTGAGGTGATACTTGACTTATTTGGTCACAACATATAAAATGGAACATAGTGGCATATGCATATGTTTGTATGACATAATTAATCAATTATTTGTTATATGCACGTGTTTGCTTGAGTTGCGATTTATATAAAGCGAAAATATTTTTCCTAGGTTACCATTGTTGACAAATCGCTTTGGTTGACTTAAACTTGGAGCTTGTAGATAGCAGTGTAAGTCACAGGTTGGCCGATTGGTGCTCTATACTCACTCCTCCTTAGCATTTGCATATATAGTTAGCTGAGTCTTTGACTTGTATGTATAAAATTTTGAATTTAGCTTGAATATATGACTTGTATTGATGCATTTGGTTATGTTTGCATAAAGAAAATGTATTATCTTGCTAGATTTTCATAATGGTATATGATTATATGTCAATATATAACTACAATTTAAATCACATGAAAAGTGTAAGGCTGTTACAAGGACTGTTGTGCTCCCCGCCAAGGCTCATCTGAAGTGTCGATATCTAATGCCAGTTTAGAATCCATCTCAATAACATTGGACTAATATTTTCTCTGAAGTAGGTTTAATACCATGCCAGATTGCATTCAATTTAGCAAAAAGTGGAGAAGTAAAACACAACCTCACATTGAGACAATGCAGAGCATAACCTGAAGAATCTCTAGTCACCACACCCACAACAACAATTCTGTTATGGAATAAAATAGCCCCATCAACCTTAATCTTAATTCCTTTTGGACCAAGGCTTTGTCCATGCCATGGAATACATAAGATGTTTCTTACCAGTAGCCATATTAACCATTTTCAAGGCATTTAAATAATTCTTAGCAATGGCAATACAAGAGCTACCCAGATTTTCTCATGCACACCACCACCTATAACTTCCTTATTTCTAGAATTCCAAATTCTCCAAATAGTTACTCCAAAAAGGACTGACCAAGGGACCAAACTACTATGAGAAAGAGTGCTTTTAAGATTCAACATAAGCCAAGATCTTAAATCTAGAGAGAAAAATGAAGCAACCAACTGACCTGGCAGTAATTTACTCAAAACAGTTTTAGCATGATGACAATCTCAAATAGCAAGCAACACTGTCTCAACTTGATGTTTGCATCGAGAACACATACAAGAGTTATTAATGCCGGTGAAGACGCTGCAAATTAATAAGCACTTCACCATGAAGCGCCATCCATAAACAAGTTTTCGCACTGCTTGGACCTTTCCACTTCCAAAAAGTAGACCAATGACAGTTAGAGGGAGGGCCAACAGAAACATTCTGACTGGGTTGGAGAAAATTTACAGTTGAAGCAATTATAAATTTGCCAGAGCTAGTGAGATCTCACACAACCTGGTCAGGTTGGGCTATCACAGTCGGCTTATGCGTCGAGAACTCTCGGCAACAAAAATGTTTTGAATGGCAAGTTGATTGGTCTTTTGTGAATTTTCTTTGCAAGATATGTGTTAAAGATTGTTGTGGACCATGTCCCTTTATGTGTTTTGGGTTCTAATTTTGCATGGTTTTTCCTTAAAACCCATTTTGATGGGTTGATAAAGGACAGTCCTTATAAGCCATCATTCGTCTTAACTCCTATTCAATATGGAAATCATGGCATAACAATAGCCATCCAGTCGAGGTTAGAGGTATTATGAATCTCATAATTGATGCTAATTGTTTTATATCATACTTCTTGACCATTGCCTGTCCCACTCGACCAAGATATTGTCTGCTCTGGAATAATATATATGCACGGTTTTATCTTTAAAAAACACTTTGATTGGTTGGGAGATGATGATACTTATAAGCAACCCTAACTTCGATTTTTACTCAATGTGAGAATCATGACACAACAAAAAGATAATTGTATGTTGTGTAGAGTCAATAACCACACTAGAATGGGGGTTGAATAGTGTGGTAATAGAAGCTTTGAGTTTTCTTCGAAAATAAGTACGATAAAAGAAAGAACACCAAAAACTTATAGTGGTTCGGCCAACTCAATGCCTACATCCACTACCTAAGTATTACCACTTAAGATTTTCACTATCAATCTTCTCAATGATTACAACTTCACTTTCTAGCTAAGTGAGAACTCTTACAAGGTTCTTGATTTCGGTTCAAGAACAAAGACCAATCTAAGGATCTACCCTTGATTCCATTCACAATCACTCTAAATGATGTTTTCACAAACACTCACCAATAAAGTATAAGCTAGTGATACAAGCAAATGAAGAATCAAATAGAAGAACAAATACACTTGTATCAATAAATGAGAAATTCAATGCTTTGATGCTTGGTAGTTGTAAGAATTCAATGCCCAGATGTTTTTATTGTTTGTTTCTGGCCTCTCAAGCATATATTTATTCATCTTTCTTAATTTCAGACCATTGTGGGGTGTATTGTAGCCGTTGTGGTCCAAAATGGGGCGCACTTAATATACTTTCAGAGTCTTTTCACGTACGTGACACAAATATTACGTATGTTGCCTGACTTGACGTTCATCACACGTATGTGATAAGTACATTCATGTACGTTGATCATAGCGGATCCCCAGTTCACGTACGTGAATAACAACTGACGTACGTGACTTTTATGTTTGAACCATCCAGTAGTTTCTGTTTTCAATCCAGAGCATCTTGCGTACTTGAAACTCCATCTCACGTACTTTAGATCAATGTGACGTACATGACTTTTTATGCTTGCGTACGCGAATGATCGACACTTGACCGTTGCTTCAACTGTTTGTTTCAATCCGCGTGAAATTCAAACAAACATGCTTTGAACTGAAATCTTCGTCTTGTCTTGTATGTTTGACGTATGTGACTTCTGATTTCACATGTACGTGTGGCTTCATGCCTTCAAATGATTCAAGACTTCAATTTTTTTGCTTTAATTTTGATCATTTTTCACGTACTTTTGATACCTATCACGTACGTGAATTATCTGACGTACGTGAACATCGTCTAACATACGTGATGATCACTTATTCCATCAACCCAGTTGCTTCTGTTTTAGGTCACGGTCGAACTCATGTACTTTAGATTAATCTAACGTACGTGACTTTGGACACACGTACATGGATCATCCTTAAGTCAAATTCTGTAGTTTGTTCATCATCAAAACTTAGAGAAATCTCAATTTTCACCATCCTTGGTCCAACAATCTCCCCCTTTTTGATGATGACAAAACACTTAACTTCCCCTGAATAAATGCATAAGAATTTGAAGATCGAATCAAGGTTTTTAGCCTTATTCATTTGGTTAGCTCATCAAAATCAATAAGTATATCAATTTTTGAATTTATTAACTCCCCCTAAGATTGTGCATCATTTTAAAACCGATTCTTTTTTAGCCAAATATCAATTTTAACCAAGATTTGATTTTAATCAAAGTCATTCTGCTCAAACTTGGTGGTAGCACTAACAACCTCAATGACCGTCTTTGATGCCAAATAATCCCGCACATCACTCTTAGCTAATACCTCAACCTCCTCAACATCAGAATTTGAATCATCATCTGATACATCAGTTTCAGATTTGTATTGGAATGAACCTTTGCACTTATATCCATCATTATTTAGTTTAAACCAATTTGCTAAATCAGACTCCTCAAAATGAATCTTAACACCATTCACCTTAGACTTCACCACAACATCTCCTAAATCATCAGTCTTAGTAGTAAAATTTGCATAAAATTCCTTAACTAAGGATTCAAACATAGATTTCTTCAAAGTCACAAACTTAGCAATTCCAAGCTCCCTAAACTTCGAGGCAATATCCAATCATACTTTACTCAGCTAATCAAGATCATAAAATTGACTATCCATGTTAAATGTCGGTTCCAGTTCCTGAGCTGTGCATGAGCGTTTCTGACCTCAAGAGGAGCTAGGATCATGTTTATCCTTCGTTCTAACTTCCCTCATAGGAGCCATTTGTCACCAAACAGACAGAAGAAGGAGGAAATTTGAGTTTTTTAAGAAACTGGTTCGAATTGATTTGGACAGATTTGATGTGGTTTTTGGTGATTCTGATCGGTTAGAATGGGTTTGGGGAGGTAAAAAATGGTTTGGAAATTGATTGAAGTGGTTTGGTTGGTAGATTTGACGAAAGAGATGAAGAATGGAAAGAGGCGCGATGGTTTTTAGGGTTTTGAGTTTGAAATGTCGAGTTACAGTGGCTACTTGATATGGATTCGAATGAAGTTCACGTATGTGAGATAACTTTACGTACGTGAGTTGGGAAAAATTTTCCAGGTGACGTACGTCAAACAACACTGGCGTACGTTGATCATATAAAAAACCTAGATAACGTACGCTAGAAACAAATACACGTACGAGAACCAAAGCAAAGCCCAGGTGACATACTTGCACCCTATCTAATTTTCAACCACCAAAATCGACATCACTATAAGCAATTAAATCAAAACCAAGACAAAATGGATACCATAAACCTAAACCTATTGAGCCAATTAAATAACAAAAAATTCTTTTGCATGCAATCTAATGAGACTCTTTAGGATT
>CAODLS010788165.1:0-17299 GCA_948243855.1 Flueggea neowawraea | reverse complement strand
AATGGAGCAAGAGTTGTTGCATTAACTGTAGGAACTTATGATATAACTTTGCCTAGTTGACTTGTTTTACAATTATCGAATTGTTATTATGTTCCTGCTTTAAGTAAGAACATTATTTCTGTTTCTTGTTTAGACAGTAATGGTTTTCATTTTATTATTAAGAATAATAATCTTTCCATCTATAATAGGGACATATTTTATAGTGTTGCAACCCTATCATTTGGTTTCTATGTTTTAAACTTGGAACAAAGAAAACTCATCTATAATATTAATAAAAGGTTAAAATCAAATGATTTAAACCAAACCTACTTTTGGCATTGTCGTTTGGGCTATGCAAGTGAGAAATGCATCTCAAAACTCAATAAAGATGGATTACTTGACTCATTTGATTTTGAATCGTTTGACACATGCAAATCTTGTTTGTTAGGCAAAATAACCAAAAGTCCTTTTACAAACAAAGGTGAAAGAGCTAATGATCTATTAGACCTAATACATCCGATGTATGTGGACCTTTTAGTACAAGTGCTAGAGGAGGTTATTTGTACTTCATCACCTTCACTGATGATTTCAATAGGTATGGATTTGTCTATCTTATGAGACATAAATCAGAATCCTTTAAAAATGTCAAGGAATTGAAAGTGAAGTACAAAATCAATTTGGCAAGAATATCAAAGCACTTTGATCCGATCAAGGTGGAGAATATTTAAGCCAAGATTTTGACAATCATCTTAAGGAGTGTGTGATTGTCTCACAACTTACTCCTCCTGGAACGCCTCAATGTAATGGTGTATCCGAAAGAAGGAATCTAACTCTATTGGATATGGTTTGATCAATGATTAGTTAAACGGATCTTTTAATCTCATTTTGGGGTTATTCCTTAGAAACTGTTGCTTTCATACTTAACCAAATTTCATCTAAAGCGATTGAAAAGACACCATATGAGATATGGAAAGGGAAAAAGCCCAAAATGTCTTTTTCTAAAGATTTGGGGATGCAAAGCTTTTGTGAAACGCCAAGGTTCAGATAAGTTAGCACCTAAATCTGAAAAATGTATATTTGTGGAGTATCCAAAGAAAACAAGAGGATACTACTTTTATAACTGATATGAGAACAAAATGTTTGTTGCTCGAAATGGTACCTTTTTTGAAAAAGAGTTTATTTCCAAAAGAATTAGTGGGAATAAAGTACTTCTAGAATAAATAAAAGAATTACAAATAGCCGTTGAAGATAGAATGAAGATTCAAGATGACTAACAAGATATTGTGGAGTCCGAATCTATGACACAAGGCCCAAGAAGGTCTGGTAGGATTTGTCACAATCTTGAGAGATATGGATTTCTTATAATTGACGATAAAGGAATTGTTCTTGTAGACCACGATGAGCCTACAACCTACCAAGAGACGCTTATAGATCCAAATTCTATGAGGTGGCATGAAGCCATGAAATTAGAAATGCAATCTATATATGACAGCCAAGTTTGAAACTTGGTGGATCCACCCGATGAAGCCAAAGTCATTGATTGCAAATGGATTTATAATTTAAAAGCCGATGTGATCTTTAAGGCAAGACTAGTTGCAAAAGGTTTTAGACAAACTCATGGTATTGACTATGATGAAACATTTTCATCAGTTGTCATGCTCAAATCTATTAGGATTCTTCTTGTCATAGCTGCATATTATGACTATAAGATATGGAAAATGGATGGCAAAACTACTTTCTTGAATGAAAATCTCATTGAGGATGTGTACATAACACAACCCAAGGGTTTTGTCGATCCTAAGAATCCCAGCAAGGTATGCAAGCTTCAAAGATCCATTTATGGGTTGAAGCAAGCATCCTGAAGTTGGAATCTTCGTTTTGATGAAACAGTCAAAGAGTTTGGATTCATCAAGAATGAAGATGAGCCTTGTGTATACAAGAAGGTTAGTGGGAGTGCAATAATGTTCTTAGTGTTGTATGTCAACGACATCTTGATCATTGAAAATGACATTCCTACCTTGCTGAGTGTCAAGAGTTGGTTAGGAAAGTGTTTCACAATGAAAGACTTAAGTGGAGCCTCACGTATCCTAAGGATACAAATCCATAGAGATAGATCCAATAGGCTCATTGGACTAAGTCAAAGTATGTACATTGATAAGGTGGAAAAAATGTTTAGCATGGAAAACTCCAAGAAAGGAATGATTCTCATGGTTCTTGGAAAGCCTTTAAGCAAAGCTGGTTGTCTTACAACAAGGCAAACCAGAAATTATATGAGTAAGATTCCATATGCTTATGCTATTGGATCCATCATGTATGTCATGCTTTGTACACGCCCTGATGTTGCTTTCCCTTTAAGCATGACTAGTAGATACCAATCCGCTCCAAGTGAAAGTCACTGGATCGCAGTCAAGAATATCCTTAAGTACTTGGTTTTTGAGGTAAAACCCTAACCCTAATCGTTTATAATTGATGTGTTTGGATCCTTGGTGGAATTCTAGGGTAAAATTTTGTTATTTCCACTGTGTTTATCCTTGTATTAATGTCATATTTAGTTATGAATTCCAACATGTAGACCAATGATGAATAGAGAATAGGCTCAAAGATCCGAAGCATCACCTTCTGAAAGATGGATGAGGCTACCTTCAACCCAAAAGGCATTACAGTCCATTAGTACTGGGCCATAAAAATACAGAATGTTGTTTTGGCCCTATCTTCTGGATAGACTCCAAGCTGCCAAAAGCTTGCTTTAAGGTCAAACTTAGAAAATACCTTGACTTTTTGGAGATGGACTTGTAAGGACTGGATCTTTGGAAGAGGGAACTTATCATCCCTTAAGAAAATGTTAAGAGTCTTGTAATCAATCACAAGTTGTTTCTTTCCCCTGACATGCTCACTTCATTTGTTCACATAAAAGGCCTGGCAAACCCAATCACTAGTAGTAGCCTCAATGAGGCTCTATTGAAGTAGCTGCAAACATTCTTCTTTGTCTAGGACTAAGTCAGAGGGCGTCATCCCTAGATGAGTTGCTTGGTAGGATTGCCGTCTTTATTCTTCTTATAGGGGAGTTTGATAAAGAACTCCAGATTCTTCCATAAAGGTTTAGGATGTGAGAAGCTTGCATGACTCTCAGATAACAAATGAGAATACCTCGTCATCAGTGGGTGTTCTCTTGGGACTGTAGGAGTAAGACTGTATAAAGACTAGACTGTAGTATACGACTTGAAGTGTCTTTTGTAATATACTCATGTTGCACCAATTGTAAGCTTCGTCAGTTGGATTATTACATCGAATCCAATAAGTACATCATTTCCCGTAAGTTGTGTGCCAACAGTATGAGTCCAGATCACAACTTTTGGAAATAATTTTATCCCAATCTTCCACTGAGTAGTAAACTCCGTAGAGAATACCTTTCCACTTGCAGCAGCAAAGTGGTTCTGTTCTTCCTTCCATGCTTCTGGAAGAACTTTGGGATTAATCATGGTTTGAGCAACTCTTGAATCTAGAAATCTAATTGCTTTGACTGGTACGTCATACTTTGACTGAAGGATTTCCACTTCCAAGTGCGGGACATCGAACTGTTGTGTATGTGAAATAGGGATTGCTTCAAACACCTCATGGTAGTGAGATGAGGCTAAGCTGTCAGAATACTCTGTATCTGAGTCGGAGTATAACAATGTAAACACTGTGTTTTGTGGGTCCACCTCTCTTCCCTGTTCAGAGAAAACAGACTTTAGATCTTCATCTGGCTTGAACAGAGCAATTTCCATCACCTGCTTAATCAGCTTAGCAGATTTCTCCTTATTGGGACAATTACGCTTGTAGTGACCTTCTTGACCACAAATGAAACATCTTGTTGATTTTCTTGTAGTTGCCTTTCTCCTGAATGCTCTGAAACTCCATGTCTTGTTCCACTTTTTGTAGCCCTTTCTTCTCCATCTAGAGGGCATGTATCTGGATGAACTAGAAGATTTCAAAAATCACTTTTAGTGCTTCTTCTTCTTACTGATTCTGCAATCACAATCTTTATCCTTGCATTTAATTTGCAAGTAAGACTTAGAGCACAACTTCTTCATCTGGATATTTCTGGAAAATGCATCATAAAACTTCTTCTACTCACACAAGCTTGCAACTGCCTGTTCAACATACTGATACAATTCTCCCAGACTGTGTTGACCAACATCTCATTGCAAAGCTGCCAGTAGCTTTGTAATTTCCAGCTGAAGTTCTTCTGGAAATGAAGCAACAAACACCTATTTCAAATATCTACTGTTATAACCTCCTAGTTGATAGTAGATATCTATCATTCTTTTGTAATGAACGTTCAAATCCTTTTCCTGTAAAGACCAATACTTTATTTTGAAATAATTAGCTTCTCTCTTCTTTCCATAAACACTGACATGCCCAATAAACTCCTGGTGGATCATTCCAAGAGCATCTTCAATCGAGACTCCAATAAAAATCAACTGTTTGGCTATGCCCATTGTAGTAAACCAATCTCTCAGTGTGCCAATAAATCTGGATGCTAATTCTTTGAGAATATCTTCAACAATATAACCAGGCTTTGATATTTGCAAATCAACCCAAGCATTGATCTCAAGCATCCTTTCTCTTCTCTTGGCAATTAGTATGTCATCAAACATGAACCAAGGACCTCCTCTTAGTTGTGAAGACACGCTGGATGGTTGAGCTACTCCTCCTTGTGATATAGGCTCAAGGTCTTCAGAAGAACCTTCATCCTATCCTGATAATGAAGATGTTCTAGATGTTTCTCCCTGATGTTGAGTGGACATAAGAATGGTAGAGATATCAGCATAATGCTTAGAATCAGATGAGAGTTTTGATGTTAAAGTTATTGATGTCTCTTCTTCAGATGGTTCTGATGCTGTAGGAATTTCTTCCTTAACAGAATCTAAAGTTTCACCTGAACTATCTGAACTAGCAAGTTGTTCTTCAGAATTACTGGTTTGCTCAGTGGAGGTTGTAGATAGTTCCTCTTCTGTAGGAATTGGTCTCTGCTGTAAGTACTACAAAGAACCAAAATCTTGATCCTAGTAGCTATCTTCATAAGGATCATGGGAATCCTGGAATTATGAACCCATCATAGATGATGACCTTTTTTTCCTTCCTTTTTGAGAGGTCGTAGCTTCATACTTCTTTTCTTTTTCTTCCTTCTTTCTTTTCTTTTTGGATTTTTCTTGTCTCTTCTTCTCTTTGTCATACTCTACAAAGGTTGTAGAGATTAACGGGATGGCATTACGAAGTGAGAAAGAAAGGTCATCATCTATGATGGCTTCATATTTCCAGGATCCCCAGGATCCTTACGAAAATAGCTACCAGGATCAAGATTTTGGTTCTTTGCAGTACTTACAGCAAAGATCGATTCCTGAAGAAGAGGAACTATCCACAACCTCCACTGAGCAAACTAGTAATTTTGAAGAACAACTTGCTAGTTCAGATAGTTCAGGCAAAAATTCAGATTCTGTTAAGGAAGAAATTCCTACAATATCAGAACCATCTAAACAAGAGACATCAGTAACTTCAACATCAAAACTCTCATCTGATTCAGAGCATTATGTTGATATCTCTATCATCCTTATGTCCACTCAATACGAGGAGAAACATCTAAAACATCTCCATTATCAAGACAGGATGAAGGTTCTTCTGAAGACCTTGAGCCTATATCATAAAGAGGAGTTCACAACCAAGAAGAGGTCATTGGTTCACGTTTGATGACATACCAGTTTCCAAGAAAAGAGAAAGGATGCTTGAGATCAGTGATTGGGATGATTTGCAAACATCAAAGCCTGGTCATGTTTTTGAAGATATTCTCAGAGAATTAGCATTCAGATTTATTGGCACACTGAGAGATTGATTTACTACAATGGGCATATCCAAACAGTTGATGTTTACTGGAGTCTTGATTGAAGATGCTCTTGGAATGATCCACCAGGATTTTATTGGGCATGTCGGCGTTTATGGAAAGAAGAGAGAAGCTTATTATTTCAAAATGAAGTGATGTTCTTTACAGGAAAAGGATTTGAACATTCATTACAAAAGAATGGCTGATATCTACTATCAGCTAGGAGGTTATAACAGTAGAGATTTGAAACAGGTGTTCGTTTCTTCATTTCCAGAAGAACTTCAGTTGGAAATTACAAAGCTATTGGTAGCTTCGCAACGAGATGTTGGTCAACACAGTCTGGGAGAATTGTATCAGTATGTTGAACAGGTAGTTGCAAGCCTGTGTGAGCAAAAGAAGTTTTATGATGCATTTTCCAGAAATAGCCAAATGAAGAAGTTGTGCTCTAAGTCTTAATTGCAAATTAAATGTAAGGATAAAGATTGTGATTTCAGAAGCAGTAAGAAGAAGAAGCACTAAAAGAGATTTTTGAAATCTTCTAGTTCATCCAGATACAGGCCCTCTAGACGGAGAAGAAAATGCTACAAAAAGTGGAATAAGAAATGGAGTTTCATAGCATTCAGGAGTAAGACCACTACAAGAAAATCAATAAGATATTTCATCTGTGGTAAAAAAGGTCACTACGTGCATAATTGTCCTAATAAGGATAAATCTGCTCAGCTAATTAAGCAGGTGATGGAAGTTGCTCCGTTCAAGCCAGATGAAGATCTAAAGTTTGTTTTCTCTGAATAGGGAAGTGAGGTGGACCTACAAAACACAGTGTTTACATTGTTATACTCCGACTCAGATACAAAGTATTCTGACAGCTCAGCCTCATCTCACTACCATGAGGTGTTTAAAGCAATCCCTAGTTCATATACACAATATTTCGATGTCCCGCACTTAGAAGTGGAAATCTTCAATCAAAGTATGACGTACCAGTCAAAGCTATTAGATTTCTAGATTCAGGAGCTACTTGAACCATGATTAATCCCAAGGTTCTTCCAAAAGCATGGAAGAAAGAATGAAACCACTTTGCTGTTGCAAGTGGAAAGGTATTCTCCATAGAGTTTACTACTCAGCGAAAGATTGAGATAAAATTATTTCCAGGAGTTGTGATTTGGACTCATCCTTTTGGCACACAACTTACGGGAAAGGATGTGCTTATTGGATTCGATGTAATAAGCCAACTGACGAAGCTTACAATCGGTGCAACATGAGTATATTACAAAAGACACTTCAAGCCGTATACTACAATACAGTCTTTATA
This sequence comes from Flueggea neowawraea, assembly GCA_948243855.1. Classification (NCBI taxonomy): domain Eukaryota; kingdom Viridiplantae; phylum Streptophyta; class Magnoliopsida; order Malpighiales; family Phyllanthaceae; genus Flueggea; species Flueggea neowawraea. The sequence continues at coordinate 10,151 of CAODLS010788165.1, read as the reverse complement.
CAGTCTTACTCCCATAGTCCCAGGAGAACATCCACTGATGATGATGTATTCTCATTTGTTATTTGAGAGTCATGAAAGCTTCTCACATCCTAAACCTTTATGGAAGAATCCAGAGTTCTTTATCAGACTCCCCTTTAAGAAGAATGAAGACGTCAATCCTACCAAGCAACTCATCCAGGGATGATGCCCTCTGACTTAGTCCTGGCCAAAGAAGAATGTTTGCAGCTACTTCAATAGGGCCTCATTGAGGCTACTACTAGTGATTGGGCTTGCTAGGCCTTTTATGTGAACAAACGAAGTGAACAGGTCAGGGGAAAGAAACAACTTGTGATTGATTACAAGCCTCTTAACATTTTCTTGAAGGACGATAAGCTCCCTCTTCCAAAGATCCAGTCCTTACAAGTCCATCTCCAGAAATCCAAGGTATTTTCCAAGTTTGACCTTAAAGCAGGCTTTGGGCAGCTTGGAGTCCATCCAGAAGATAGGGCCAAAACAACATTCTATATTTCTACGGCCCAGTACCAGTGGACTATAATGCCTTTTGGGCTGAAGGTAGCCACATCCATCTTTTAGAAGGTGATGCTTTGGATCTTTGAGTCTATTCTCTATTCAGCATTGGTCTACATTGATGATATCCTCTTATTCTCTGAGGATGAGAAAGCCCATGAGGCTTTACTTGCTGAATTCTTTGCTCTTACAGATCAATACGGAATTATGCTATCCAAAAAGAAGAGCATTCCAGTCTAGCCAAAAATAGAGCTTGTGGGCTCTACTTTTGATAATGGACACTTTCAAATTGGACCTCACATTGTAGAAGGACTTGAGCATTTTCCTGAAGAAAATCTCACCAGAAAAGAGATCCAGTCTTTTCTTGGAATTGTCAATTATGTTCGACAGTTCATACCTCATGTGGCCTAGCACATCAGCCAGTTGTCAAATATGCTAAAGAAGAATGTCCCACCTTGGGATCATAACAAACTACAGCTGTCCAACGATTAAAAAAACTGTACAAAAAGCCACCAGCTTTAAAGATTTTCGGTGATGGGAAGCAGGTCCTACAAACTGATGCCAGTGATGAATATTGGGGAGCTATTCTTTTGGAAGAAGACAAAAATGGTAAAAGAGAGTATTGTGGTCATGCAAGTGGCTAATTCTCTGATGCAGAGAAACATTACCATACGGTCTTTAAAGAAATACTGGCAGTCACAAATGGAATCAGGCGCTTTGGATTCCATCTTATTGGGCATAAGTTCTTAGTTGAAATGGATAACTCATGATTCCCTAGGATCCTTGAATTCAAGAACAATGAGGTGTCAGATAGTCAATGCCTTGACTGAATGACTGGTTCAGTCGATATGAGTTTGAAGTAAAGCATATAAAATGCGACAACAACATCATTGCAGACTATCTCTTTCGGCCTAGAAAGAAAATTCTAGGACAATTGATGATAGATCTCAGGAGAAAAAGACAGAAGAGATCAATTCCTGTGATCACCTCAAAAGGCGCAATCCCACTAATCCTTATGGCAGGACCATCCAGCTCATCTGGCCCAAGGCCAGAGTATCTTGTCGCCATGCAAAAAAGAAATTTTCTACCTGGACTCAGTGGAAATGAGGAGCCAAATCAAATCGCTCTTTTTGCTCAGACACATGTAACCCACTTCAGAGTAAAGTTATTAGAGATATACTTTAAAATTCTAATACCGAGGTATTTCGTATTCAATCCTTTGTTTGTCTTCCTCACTAAGCCACATCTTATAGCTTCATCTTTTACAGAAGATTTCCTTTGGTTTCTATGGTGTCTTGTCACGACACACAAGATTGTCATTTAGTTCACTGCACAAGAAATACTTGACCATCTCAACGATGATCAGTAGTGTCGATCACTTCTTTGGACTTTCCTTAAGTGGTTTAATGATATCACAGTTTGGAGAAAGACGTTACAAATTGCCATTGATAATGAGAGACATCTTGGAAGAAGTGGACAACCTTCGTCTGAAGTATACATCTTCCATCGTCATTACTTTTGTCACTCTCAAGGTTTTCTATAGACTCAGAACATCTATTATTCTTGGGGTATTGTATACCCATCTGTTTGTGGTAACCCTCTCCAACGAGAAAGTTTGGTGGAACACTAGTGCTTCATCAACAACTCGATATTGCCGCCACCAATAATGCTTGCAGGATTCCAGACGCGTCCTATAGATGTTATCATTACACCATCTTCAGTCACCATGACGCCTAACACTATAGGAATGTTTGAAGGTCCAAATGATCCATCTGGTCAAAACCAAGATTCAGTTATGGAGGAGTTACAGCAAATTGCTCCTGTACAACCAACACCAGGTTATGAGTTATACCGCGATCCATATGGCAATAACAGTGATTCATCTTCAGAAGAAGCTTGGATGTATAATGATTGTTCTCCGTATTTCCATCGGCTAGATGATGACAAGGGTATGTGGACGAAGATTAAAGACAGATCACCTAGTCCACCTGTCAGACAGAGATCTCCATCACCACCAAGAAGATAAGTGCTCTGTCTACATCAAGGAAGGAAGTTGTTCTGCCTCAAGTGATGTTGTGTCTACTTTATATCAGCTTTATTAAAGTATCACATGTGGTTGTCTGTCACATGATAAAGTAGTTTGTCATTTTATATCAAGTGTTGTGTCAGCCATTTATTTTGGCCTTATCTGTTGTATTATGAAAGGAATCAGATTCCTTTTCTTTTCCTTTTGTCGGTCATTCCTGACATGGCCCTTTTTGTCGTGTTGTAACCAGTGAAGTCAATATAAGGCTTCATTTGATGAATAACGAGGCAAGAGACAGTTCAGACAAAAAAACACAGATTCTCTCTATAGCTTGCTAAGTTTTCTTTCTATCTTTTTCTGAAATTTGATGGGATATTAAGGGAGTAATATAGGTGTGTACATGATGGAAATGATTCTGTAGATCTGGTCATTTTATTATGTTATACACATATAAATGTGTATGTATGCATGTATGTGAAAGTTGATTATTATTTATTTATTGGGACGAAAAGAAGAAAGAATAAGGCAAGGTCCTATATACAGTGAATTTGAGTTGGCTAAGTTAGGCTTTTATGATATGATTCCACTCATAATAACGGATAGTTGGGTGCAATCTCAACTCACACATAATCCAACCCCATTTGGTGCAAAATTGTTGCAGTTACTGTGTTTTGGTGCATTGTTCATCGGAGTTCCTGTGTTTTTAAAAGATGAATTTGCCCTTTAATTAAAATCAATTTACTCCATCGTCGTCTCTATGGTTCGTTACTCACTAGATCCATGCCATTTGATTTTTTTTATCGATATTTCTTGGTGTAGATTTAGCTCCTCCTTTGGGTTATGGATTTCGATTCTGCTTGAGGATTTCTCAGAGAGCTTTTTTAAGGGGAAAAATACAGAAATAACATTGGCCAAGTGGTGAAGAATCCTTTTTTATAAATTTATTTTTATTTTTTTATATATATTAGATATTATAATAAAAGTTATCTCAAATTAAAAAATCATAAAAACATAAAAATTAATACTAAAACTCTTATAAGATTTGTTTTCATATTTTTTTAATAGCAAGTGAATATTGACAAATATATTGAATATCTTGATGGAAAAATGACATATGTCATACAATTGAGATGTCACATGTCAAAATTGTAAGAGCATCTATAATGTATTAACCTATTTAGGGGTTGATGAGACTGTCACATCAGCAACTGACTAACCTTTCACTCATTATACTCTTTCTCTCTAATCCTTAACATCTCATTATACTCTGCTATGAGACTCGCATTCACTTTACTCATCATTTTTTTATTTACAATATATAAATAGCAACAAATATATTTATTTCACATAAATATTTTTGTGAGTTAATATTTGAGTTAAAAATAATATATAAAATATATATGTCATGAAAAAAATTAATTGAATTTTTAAAAATAACAATTTTTAAAATAAAATAATAGATCAAATAAATATTTAAATTAAAATAATATAGTTATCAACAAGAAGAAATTTGGATTAACCAAATAAAAATAAATTGTGCAAGATAGTAGATTAACCAAGATACACAATTTTGTTTAATGTAATTTTATAGATATAATTGAGTGTTAAATTATGTGAGATCAATTTAGTAGGATATATAAAAAAATTATTTTTTACATAGTAGTGTTTAATATATTAGTTAATAAATATTAAAAATAAAAAATAAATAAATGTTAAAAATAAATAAATAGAATGATAAAAGAAATTATTAACAAAAGAAAAAAAATAAAAAATGAGATTAAATAGAAAATAATTAATTAAATAAAAAATTAAAAAAAGAATAAAGTGGGATCCACTTTGTCATTCATAAACTACTTCATAAATATGAAGTGGTTCATAACATGATACTTTCCCTAATGGGAGAGTATCATGAATGAGAGGTTTATGGGATGTCACATCATCCCATAAACCTCCCATTAGGGATGCCTTAAGATGTCAAATATCAATTTGTTATAGTGAAATTTTTTATGAAATTTTATTATGCTTTTATATATTATATAAATGTTGAGATTCTTGGTTGGAGCTCTCTATGTTGATTGCTCTATCTTTAATTGTTGCCTATTTGGGGGAGAAAGAAACAAAGAGCAATGATAGAGAGATCTTTTTGGAGCGTTGATTTGCAAAGAAGGGATGAAAAAGAGTGAGAGAAAGTGAGTGACGAGGAGAGGTCTCTAATTAAAAGAAAGAAAGAAAAAAGGAGAAAAGGTGGTAATAAATCTATTAAGGTGGAACTACAATGAGGACTCTTAAAAAGAATCATCATTGAGGACTCGAGTTACTTAATTTCAATCTCAGTTACTTAATTTGAGAGGGTAATTACTTAATTGTAGCTCTAAAAGTTACTTAATTTTGGATGTCATTACTTAACTTAACCATCGGTTACTTAATTTTGATCGGTTACTTAATTTTGTGATAAATTAAGTAACTATGACTGTTATTTAATTGTATCTGAAATTACTTAATTTAAGTTTCAGTTACTTAATTTACTAAAAGAATCCTCGTTGATGACTCTTTTTAGGAGTCATCATGGTAGTAACACCAATTTTTCATTAAAAACAATTTTGTTGATGTATTTGTAAGGCTAAGGGTAAGGGCAATTTAGTATTTGAATCAAATAATTAATGAGCTCCAACTTCCATGTCAGCAAAATTAACGTGGCAAGTTAAAAGAGCTAGCAAAGTTAAGCCTCAATGATCAAAGAGGCCAATTTTAAAAACACAGGGATTCCAAAGGACAATACACCAAAACACAAGAGCTGCAAAGAAATTGACCCTTTAGTTAAGCCAGTTTCCTCTCTTGGTTGAAAATAGATAAATTAAGGGAAATTGATCGGAGGGGAATAAAAGTGTTTTAAAGGGGAAAATGAGGTGAGGAGTAACAATTTAATCTCCTCTTGTATCACATTAAAAAAAAAAAAGACGACATATGTTAAATTTATTTGGCCCACATGACGAATGATTAAAAATTGGAAATAATTTATATATCCGTGAAGGATAAAATGATTTTTTATAAAAAATGACTGCATCTGTAATTTTGCAACATCTTTGTCATGATCCATTCCGGGGACTATAACCGGCGTACGAGGTGAACCGTCTATGAGAGCCCGTCCCAACTCGCACAAACCTCAATGTACATAACTATTACCTAAAATCATCTTTTTAATAAAACCAAATACAGGGTGAATCCTCATTTAACAAAACAAAAATATATATACAATATTAAGTGCGGAAAATATTTCAAATTAAAAACATTTGAAATCTCAAAAATAATAACAGAAATCCGGTGTGCAGCCTCTAACAAATTATACAAATGGGGCTCGAACAAAAGGGCACTGACCACAACGCCATACTACCTCACTGAGTATCAAATGCCAAAGATCAGCGTCCTCAAGGATCACCTGCACGATGATGAAACATAGGGACAAAACAGAGAAATGGGGGGTCAAACCCAGTGAGGGACAATACTCCAGATCGCCTCATACGTGCCTCACAAGGACTGTTTTGAAAACAATTTAAAAATAGCTCATGCATATATAATCAACATATATATAAATATATATACACGCTACATACGTAATAGCGATTGAAAAACCGTTTCGAAATCGTTCGCATCCAACGCAAACAACATGCACGAAAACCTTCAGAAACTAAACGAAATCTTTTCAAAATTTTCTTCAAAACTTATCAAAGTTAATGTTTTTTTTAAACACAAGCAAAATCTTTCCAGAAACTTTTTATCTCATTGGAGATCCCAAAATAAAACCCTTTTAAGGTTTACCAAAAACTCCAGTTCAGAGTTCAAAACCTTTATAGCCTTGCTAGAAATTTTAGAAGCAAAGTTTCGCGACGTAGGCATAATAATAATATTATTATTATTTTCAAATTCAAAACATATCTCGTAGATATCAGTCAAAAACATATACCACGGATAAGGAACCGGTAACAATAACAATCATGGTGTGATCTACGTCACTCTACCACCTCAATAATGATTGTGGACTCTGTCACTAATCCAATAACAAATCATGCATCTGATCAGGACACATGGCTACCGACAACCCTGGTAGCTGGGTATAACAATCATTGGTATACCAAAGGCTACGAACCCCGTAGTAAAGGTGTCCCATCTCCAAAACATATACATAGTATAATTTAATTCCAATAACAATCAGTCATGCGACCCAGTATATCAAAAGCAATAAGATATATAAGATATTACTTATATATTACAGTCCAAAAACAAAGTCAGTGATTTCCCAAAGCAATTCCATAATTCAAAAATATATATATATTCAGAAACATAATCTTTATTTCAAAAAAATATTCAAAAATCCAGTCAAATACCAGTTACAGACAAACGTGTCAAAATCTCAAGTAGGGTTCATAGAACAAAATGTTCAAATCATAATCAAAACAGAGCAAGAGGATATATACACAAATATATATCAATTTATCAAACACAGAGTTTGAATATCCATTCAAAAACCATAACATCCAAATAAACATAGCATACACTCAGTATCAAATATATATATATACACGTAAGTTTCCAAAAACAAAGTGGTGAATATTCATTCACATAATCCAATTTATTAAATTAACAAATCCTTAGATTAGTCCAATTTACATGCTATGGTGATAGCACAACAAAATCATATATCAGTAGAAGAGACACAGCACATGTGTCTGAAGCTGTCATCCACTCACCTGGATGTCGAGCTTCCAAACTCCATAACACTGACTACCGGTTGATGGTTGGTCACCTCAGAAATCGAACTGAGCTGAAACAAAGTATTCACAGTAGATCAAACACGGTGACTGTGGTAATACAAAATATGCATGAAATGCAAATGCAGACTCAGACGCCATCGGCGTCAGAAATCCTATTTCGATCGAAGATCTAACACTCACGGCCGAAAAATCGAAGTCTATGTAAAATTATGATTTGGTCCCTGAACTATTGTAAAATTATATTTTAGTCCCCAGACCATGTAAAATTACAAACTAGTCCCTCGAAGTAGTTAAAATCTCCAAATTATTCCTCATACTCTCCGGATTTACCAATTACAAAATGTCACAATTTGGTCCCTCAGAACCACTGTTTACTCGAGTTAGTCAGATGTTAACTCGAGTTAGATATGGTATGGTTTACTCGAGTTAGGAAATGGATAACTCGAGTAAATCATGGCTTATTTTACTCGATTTAACCCAAATATAACACAAGTAAATCTGGGCCCATTTTACTCGAGTTATCCAGAACACTTACTCGATTAAGTCACTTACCCAAATTGCCCAGTTCGACCAAACACTCAATGCAACTGATAAAAATCACTTCCAATCACATACATTAACTCCAATCAATCTCCTGAGTACGAATCTATACTCAACTCCAACAATACAACCCGAAATCATCAAGTCTCTTCACAAATTCGTGCAAACCCTTACCTATTCAAAGAACTCATCAAATCCTTCAAACCCAAGCTCAACTATGTTTTTGTAACCTTAATCGACCAAGATACAACAATATCTAACCTCCTTCTCCACATATTTAAGCTTAAATCGAAACCCAAAACAAAATCTCAAATATGTTTTTCAAGAACCAACCCAACAAAATGCACAAAATGGAAGGAAATAGAGTGCTAGAAGTGAAATGTTACCTCTATGAACATTTGGAAACCAAGGAGAGGCAATGAGCAAGCAAAAAGAATTGATTGGGAGTGAAGAGAGACGAAAATGAGGTGTGGAGGCTGAAGGAATCGGGTTTAGGGTTTATATAGACCCCTGCCCAACGACAATGTCGTTTCAGCAGAATGCATGGCTAACTTGAGTTATAAATCTTCTAACTCGTGTTAAACAACCCCCATATAACTCGAGTTATCCAAACTCTAATTCGAGTTATTCTTGGGTCAATTCAGCTAAGGTAACACAAAGTGTTTTCTCAAACAACTCATTATTCTCGGAACTCGACAACATCCAACCTTATAAAATATCATTATTAAACACCTTCAAAGATTAAATCAATGCCTCAAGACCTCGTTAAACATATAATCAATACTCCAATTGATCAAGATTGAACAGGGACCAACTAAACACCAAAAAAATTTTCAATTCAGAATCGTCAAACACCTAATCATCAACTTGAGCATTCAAGATCAAATCATAATCGAACAAATTGCTACAAAAACTCTAGTCCAAAATGAACAGGGTATTACAGCGTACGAGGTGAATCGTCTGTGAAAGCCCGATCCGTCTTGAACAAGCCTCAGAGATCAGAACAAATACCCAATCATTCAGATTATAAAACATTTGTTAAAATATTTAATAATTAAAAACATAGCAAATCAAATATATATAAAAATATATATCAAAAGCATAAGTGCGGAAAACAGCAGAAGTATCAAAATAAAAGCCAAAGTGGCAACCCGGTAACCCAACTACATCCCGATGCAGAGCTTTACAAAACAAAAGATGAGCCCGAACAAAAAGGCATCACTAACCAAAAGATGCCTCACTGGAGTCTGGATGCTGACAGTTGCCGAAGCCAAAATCTGTGTACCTGCTCAATAGGAATAACATAAACAGAGAAACAAAGGGGGTAGTGCCTAATAAGGAATAACACTCCAGATCGCCTCATACGTGCCTCACAAGGACTGTTTTGAAAACAATTAAAAACTACACATGCAAATATAGTTTAACATACATATATATAGACACTATACATATGCAGTAGCTTTTCAGAAAATCCTTTCGCAAAAGGGTTCACATACAAAGCAATCATAAACACGGAGGCGTATAAAATGATTTTTCATTTTCAGAGTCAAAATACATATACAAATATTTGGGACCAAAGCAGAAGGCGTGCACGTGGCACTAATAACAAAGTATTTGTACTCTGCCACAATCCATATCAAATCATATGCCTCGCAAAAGGTGTGTTTCAATTATTCATGTGCAATGTCGATTTTGTTTTTGAATGTTTATGAACATTGCCGAACTATTTTACATAATTTCGTTCATGATTAAAGTGTTTTGTTTCATGCCGAATTATGTATTACATATATTTATGTGTTTCTATTTTAATTGGTTAAATCATAACATGTAAATTGATTAAGAGAAATTGACTAGAAAATCAATGGCACTCGTTGATCTAGTAGTGTATTTAGGGGTTTCAAAGAACGACTCATTCGATGACTTGGTTAAAGAGTTTGACCTAATGGGTTTACACCCAAGCCCTTCATAGGGTTAGTTCTTGAATCCCAAATACACGATTTCTCGAAATGGCTATGTACATAATTAAAATCGAATTTTCCATGTGTTATTGCTTGCATATTGATATTGGATCTTGTTGTTGGTGCTTGATTTTTCGTGAATGTTATGCATGGTGCATATCATGGGCCTATTTTTCATTATTGGGTTGTAAATTAAATACGGCATGCATGTTGTTTATTTTTATGTAAATTTTTTTTTCATACAATAGATTTAATTTTGTAAATAATGAAGACCTTGTAATCAAGACAAGAGACGGAGCCCAAAAGGAGGGAGATCCAGCCCAACTCGAAGGAAGACATTAGATGTAGCTT
>CAODLS010788047.1:0-10834 GCA_948243855.1 Flueggea neowawraea | reverse complement strand
CACGAGAGGAAGTCAATAGTAAGGTCCAGCAAGTTTTCAGCAATGCAGAGTTTAGAGCCAGAGCTGTAGAATTGAAAGAAAAAGTCATGCATGGTATGAAGGAGGCTGGTGGCTCGCACCAAAATTTTAAGAATTTTGTTGAATGGGTTACAACAAAACAAGAAAATTACCAAGGATAGCTTTTGGTCAAAGCACTATATCTAGAATTCCAGCCGTTAAAAACGAATCTCCAGTGTTCAAAATGAAGAACACTGAGTCTTAGATATGCCCATCAAAAATCAACTAGATCGAATGATAAATGTTTAAGTTGATGAAGCTAGCTCTAAAGTGTAAATCTCTCCACAACCTTCCTTATTTTGTTTTCTCAAGCGGATCCCCAAAAGCATATGGTGGGACAACATTATTAAAACTCTAATGTGCTCAATTAATTAATCATTTAGCTTTTGTGGCTTTCTACACTTCTATATAAATACAAATGCCATCTCATGTTTTACTATTTTTTAGAATGTCATTTTAAAAAAAATTATAATGTTACTTTTTGACTTTTGGTAAAAAATTGGGGAAAAATCTCAAGAAATTGAGGAAAAATTGCCACAAAAAAATATTCAACGGAGTGTGTACACTCGATGTACAACCGTGGACAAAACATACACAGAATGTGTAGAAAATATGCACAAGTTTAATAATAGTTTTTTTTATAAGACAACAAAAGAAAATTTAACTTTTAACTAAATATAATTTTTTTCACGATTTATTCTAAGGTTTTACACAAGAGTGCATTTGTGTACAGATTGTACACAAGCATCGGGAACCATCACAAATGACCCATAAGGAACCAAAAGTGTTTCCGGTTGATCATGTCTGGTTTACCGGTTTAGTAACATGCGAGTTGAGTATTCCATGAATGATCCATCAGTAACCATAAATGTTGTCATTCCAATATATAGAGAAACGAAATGTTCGTGCCAAGCAGAGACCATTCATTCATTTCCATGACAAGGTAGCTCGAGTGAACGCCATCCTCTTGATCATCATCATTGTTCAAATTGAGCAAATTACAAATCATGACAAAAAATATTTAATTTCAACAGAACACCCAGTGAAAAATTCGCCCAGACCCAATGGTCCGGGTCCATTCCGTGAAATCAAAATGAATCCGGCCTTAAAGAGGACATGTGGGAGTAAACCGAGAGAAAGTCCAAGCACATATCAGATACTAGAAGTTGAGTTCCGCCGGAAAGTGGTGAAGTTTTATCAGGATATAGCCATCCAAGGATGAGGTTCATCTGTCCATAGAAAAGGGAGAGAATTCTCGGAGGAATGGGTGCATAAATGGTCCACGTAAGCTGTTGTGATGATACAGTAAAAGAGGACATGGCGATTTTGAGTTTTAGTCAAGGAGGAAGTCTCACCTGCAGGTTGCAATTAGAGCATGTTTATCCGAGAGGAGGGGTATATATAGCATTCATTTTAGGAAAGTCGACATCACTTACATTACATTAAACACCTCTTGGTGTCAAGTTACCTTTTTCATTTTCAACTTCCGTCAACTTTGATCTTTGCTTTAGCTTTTGTCATCGTGTTTCATGAATTGTTTATCAATGTCAAGACCCGAATTAACCATAATCAGCATACGAGGTGAACCAAACCACTGGTTCTGCCCATCCCGTACAAGTTCAGAAATTCAAAACATCTACCTAAAATATTGTATCAAAAGGTTGATTGAACAATTTAATAAACATAAGATAAACAAAATATTTCCATACATATAAAAATACCAAGTATAACAAAATATAATCACTACACCAAAATAAGTGTAATAGTATTTATAGTAAATCCGGTTAGTAAAATGTCAAACAATACCCCATAATTTACTGGTATCTCGGTGTAGAGCACCAATATAAAGACAAAGGTCCGAACAAAATGGCATATGAATAATGGACTATTTTAATTTTCGTCTTAATTCAATTAGTTAAACGAAACGGTTCATGTGAATAAATTTATAGGTCATAAATTGAAAAAAAATTAGTACTGCCAAGGAGAGTATGGAACCACTTTATGTCCATGAGGTGAGTATATTTTATACGAGAATTTAAACCTAACCATAAAAATTAAACATCAAGGGTGCAAGACTATCACAGAACTTTTAAAAAATCTATAAAACTAATTCTTGGGTCAAAGAAGTACACTTCTTAAGGGTAAGTACTAAGAACGCTGCTCGCTTAAGACCTCAGCTAATCAGAAAATAGTATCAGGACCTGCTTTTCTGTGAATCCAGCTATTACAATGGCCAGAATTTGCAATAGTTACAGACACACTGCATGTTTGAAAGACATTGATTTTTACCATAAACTTTTTATCTCACCACGCTCCATTTCTACAGGTTGCTTCATGTCTCTGCAGAATGAGCTAATTTCTCCAGTGCCCTATATATGCAAAAACCACTCTTGGCCATATAGGCCTTGTCTTGGGTTTTTGGACAGTTTATCCTTCAAATTTTTTAGCTTGACTTTATAAAAAAAAAAAAAAGAAAAGAAAAAAAGCTCGAGCTTGTGGCTGTCATTCAGAAAGATGAAAATAACTCCTCTTATAAATCTGTTTATGTTATGTTGAAAATCAAATCAACATTCGCATCTGTACCCAATGCATCAACATTTCACTAGAATGCAAATCTTAGGTAGGATGGTACGCGAAACTTAATGTAGTAGCGTAGAAATTATATATTCAATCTTTATAATTTTATAAACAGTTCGTTTGTAATTGCATATTTTTGTTTTTATTAAGTTTTGTCACTCTCTTCAATTTTTACTATTCATAAAATCTGTTAAAAAAGCAGATTACAAACTCTAGCTTCGGATGTGTTTACACTGTTTTCGCTAATGGACATTTGTGGCAAATTCCCCTTAGACTAACAAAGCCGAAGATTTATACACCGCAATTCTGGAAATCTCACAAAAATAAACAAGCTTAGTTGCTATAGCCAAGATGCTGGTTTTTCATCTTTTAATAATATTTTAATCAAAGGAGTCAATTTGAATCTCCATCCTTTTTCTCACCACTCAACTTATTTAGTTAGATATAAAAGAGAATAAAAATAATAACTCTTCCTTCCATCTCCCCACTGTGATATGGAATAGTGAGTGACACATCACTAACTATAACAAAATCTACTATCCACTAAATCTCAAAATGTTTAACATTTTGCCTTCATCAATTCTCATGCAGCTTGAACTGGAAGAAAATATTGTCCAACAAATTGAATGCTCCTTTATCATTTAACTTCTCTTTTCCCCATTTTTCACATGTTGCACCGTTGATGACAGACAATGGATTTCACTTATATTCAGTGCTTTTACCAAATAAAATTGCCTGCGGAGGCTAGGTTATACGACATCAACGGAGAGAAGAAACAAAAAACAAATAAATAAAAAAGTATGTCTGTCACGCCAGCTTTGCAGGGGTGATGTTGTGGAGGCCTCTCCATGGTTTTGGACCCAACAAGGAAACACAAAGACTCCAAAATTAAAGTATGAAAAATACTGAAAAAGGAGAAAACAACAAGGGAAATAGTCCACAAAATGTTCCATGTTAGACAAAACAAGTGGGTCATGTATGGGCTACAAATTGTTTGCCCATGTTGATCATGTCAACCTCTGCCCACCAAAAAACAAAAGGAATAAAGCAACTCACTACCACATGACTGCCACACCATCTGATCTCTGTGCTATGCTTCTGTGTTGCTTGGTCTTTTGCCTTCTATTTGAAAATGTGCGACAAGGTAGAAGAAGATGAACTAAAGAGGAAGATGTTGCATAACTGTATCACTCTTCAATATATGTTATATTCATGGCCCTACGAGAAATATATCGACCACTAAAGATTGTGGTGGAGTTGTTCAAACTTCTTCTCTATTAATCAGGTTTATCGTCCACAAAAATTTTATTGGTGCAAAACTATATTGATCAAATATCAAAAAAGAAGTTGACAATTTTAGTTATAAATTAAAGCATTTATGAAGAAAAAACTTTAATCTTAATACTTGAGAATTTTTTTCCAAATTAAGATGAAACACCGAAAAATAATTCAAGAATTTATACGGAGGTATATATCTTTTTCAGTATCAAAGATGGATATTAAGGATCTTTCAGGCTACAAGCTCGACACAAACCAAACAGAATGGTCTTATAGCTTCTAGGTCGTCTTACTTATGTTAATTTAGTTTTAGTCACTAGTCTTACCATGTCTCAAAGGTTAAGCTTGAATGCTCCTTTTTGTGTATCGTGGTCAGCTAACATAGCTCTTCTCTTATGGGCTATCACTTCTAAGTATGCCTCTGGCCTCATATGTGTGGTTCTTATGTTGGTGTTTAATGGAATTCCAAGTTTGCTTCAACCCAAAAAAAAAACTAAATGCTTGATAATTTTAGCAAAAATGGATAGCCGAGGTGATGTGGTGTAGGGAGTTGAGAAAGATGAGAGAAAGAGATGAACGAAAAGGGCAAATTTGTTATGAAAAACTTATTATTAGTAGGTCTCCTGTGCAATGTCATGTTAAATTTAATTAAGACAACTTAATCAATGACTGAACTGTAGCTGTTCAAAAAGTTGGGGACCAAATCAAAAATATCAACAAACCTTCAGAACTGTTGGGGAATTCACCAAATTTAATGTTGACCTCACTATTTCTACTAAAAATTAACATTCTAAGCATAGAATCAACATTTTGTTGGAAAATTAACATTGTGAATTGGCACTCATATAATAGACTTATTTAATATATATTACATTTAATCTCTAAATTTTATAAGTTAGTTTTATACATTAAACAGAAAAAAAAAACAAATATATCTTCTCAAAACTCGATTTGTTTTTTCCCCAACTTTATCAACCCAGTCCACTCTATAATACCAACCTTTTTCTACCTAATTAACTACTAAGTTTCTTCTTGAGCTTGTACTTAACATGCACTTTTAGGACTATAGATTCAACATACAAAATGACAACTTAACATCGTAATCATCCTATTGAAATAACTTAAATAATCACATGCACATATAACACTTGTCGTAAATGCATGTAGGTGGAAGCTAGCTTTAATACCAAGAAACAATAAGTGCATGGAATCACAAATCCAATAATTTGATAATTCATTAAACATCTATATAGTTTTACATAAATTTAACACACGACTAGTTTGGTTGAATTACATAAGATAGTATTGCTTCTTTCCCATTTTAACGCACTTTTTATTTTTATATCGCAAATTATAGACAGTTGTTTTCCTCTCTACTAATTAAATTATAAAATTGTCATACTGTCCATGTAATTAATACAAAAGTTGTCATTAATATTTGATCAATTTCATTAATATAATTGCTTGTTTGGTTCAAATAACTTATTTTCAATTGGTCACTAATTAAATTACAAAATTACCATACTTTTGTTGTAAGGAAGTACACTTTTAAGAAAATTTCTCACTAAATTTCGCTTAATAATTTACGTTTTGGGAATTGAGGGAAAAAAAAGGTTAAAGTTCCTTATACTTCCTCCAAATCAAACATTATCATTTTTAACACTTCCATAGAAGTGGTGCTCCTTGAGTGCACTCTCTTACTATTAGAAAAGCACAAGTCAAAGAATAATTTTTCTAAAAGATGTTACAAAATTAAATGCATTTAATTAACAAAAATATTACTCTTTAATCCTCGCACAAAGTCCAATGTGCCTATTAAAGTGAGCCTATTAAAGTGAGACAAATGAAATAGAACATAAAATGATATTGTTAGTTAAATTATTAAGTGTATAGTAATTTTTTTTACATATAGATATTCTTAATATCGTATTAATTCAAATTTTAGTCAGGCAGGACTCTTGTTGATGGCAAGACTCTGCTTACGAGTTTAAATTTTTTCTATACTTAGATTTGAACTTAAGATTTTTAGTTAACAGAAGAGAAACACTTACGATTTTACCACAGTTCTTGAGAGTGATGATCTTTTAGTTTAGTTAAATCATGTAAATGCAAAATTAAGGAAACTAAAAAAACAGAAAGATATGGAAAAATATACGAAAAAAAAAAAGGAAAGGAGGAAAAGAAAAGAGAAGATGGGAAGGTGAGCAGAGAAGGATGAAGGGAATGTGGAGAAAATGCTGTACATTTGATGCTGCTTCACTGTCTCACCATTTCTCACATGCCAATCCAACCATTCATCCCTCCCTATAAACCTCCTTCACACCAAAACACACAAAAATCTCTCTCTCTCTCTTTATATTTTTAGTGGCAATTCCATGTGCCCACCCATGTGCTCTTCCTCTCTCTCCATGCAATGCCTCTCTTCTTTGCTGGTCCATATCACCTTCACATGCGCCCTTTTGGGGAAGCCACCCTCTGCCTCTTCTTCCAACTTGCTCTCTATCTTCTCTCTTCTGTTTTTCCTCCTTTCTTTCACCTTTTTGCCCCTATTCACATATACCTCTATTTTGTCTATATTTCCTTCTCTCTTTCTTTGTTTTGGAAACGTTGCTTTGTCCTCCTGCCTTTAGGATCGATCATGGATCATATCATAGGGATTATATTCTTTTTAATGCGTTCCCTTCTTTGATTGCTTGTTGGCTTTCTCATTTTTTATTACTAATTTTAGCTGAGATATTTTATTTTGAACATACATGATCATGTAATTAATTAAACTTTGTTATTAAAATGGAGATATTCGAATTTTAAAGAAAATAATTGTTGGAAAGAGAGAATAATCAAGTTTTAATTTAGTGAATGTATATATGTTGATCTTAAACGAGTTCTTCTTTCACATTGATTTTCACTGTTAATTGAAATTGGACTAGTTTATATTTTTTTAATAAGTTATTTAGACTCCCATAATAATTGGAATTCGTGACTTTTTAGTATTGAAAATAGCTTCAATGCTAATGTATTATAAGTCCATTGGTTAGACCACTTTTTTTTAATCAATGCCTGCTTAAATTGTTAGAGATAAAAATTTGAATCTCTCTCTGCAACTAAACTAAAGTATGATTTTGAATTGAGTGATTATAAACTAGAAATTAATAAGCAAGGAACATCAAAATGTGAACACATTTTATTTTAAAGGGGCTAAGAGGGGAAACAAAAATGTTTTAGAAAATGAGTAAGGGAGGTTCACATGTGGAAGTACAGATAGACAGGCTTTTGCTGCCATATGACTCTTCTCTACTTCAGTCCTTCTGGCTAGCAAGTGGCGCCCTCTTCCTTCCCGCTTTTCATACAACCCTTTTAAAGTGAGATGCCAAATCGGCGTCGTTTTCCATGTAAATGTGCAACAACAGCCCTTCAGTATTACTTAGCCCTTCAGTATTTTAACCTGTCAAATAAAAGTGGCACATCTAAAACTCTCAATTACTTAAACACTCAAACACCTCTCACTCACACACAACAACATTCTCAATTCCCATCACCATGAGCTCTACTCCAACCAAAAACACCAAGAAAATCAAGACTCTTCTCAGAAGAAAATCAAGAAACTGCAGAAGGAGAATTTCAAGAAACAACCACTACTCGTGCAAGAAGAAACCTCAGAAAGGTCTTGGCAACAATGGCAAGGTTTCAGAAAAGCTAGAGGCTCTCAAGAACTTGATACCAGCATCAACCAACAAGAACAATGGCAGAGTTGTCAAGGCAGACCAGTTGTTCCAAGAAACTGCTGACTACATTGTTCTTTTGAGAACCCAAGTTTTTGTTTTGCAGAAATTGATCAAGTTTTATGGATCTAGTGGGAAAGAGAGCAGTAATGACATTAATCATGTACCATAGTAGGTTAATTTTATTTTTTATATATTTTTCTTGTTTTGGTAGGTTTAGATTTCTACATATATGATTTTATTTTTGTCTTTAGAGAATTGGGAACTCCTGTGAGGCTTAAATAGAGTCCTTTGTCATAGAACAACCATATAGATATGCAGTTTTAGTAGCACTATATGGCTAGTGCCTAGTGGTTGGGTTGTTTCCAAATTTTCCTTTGAGCTTCCATTTCTTGTGAGTTCTTGATTTCCTTTGGGTAGATTTTGTTTATGTTATTGTTGATGGTAACTAGTTAAATGATGAATTATAATTCTGTTTCTTGCCTTGGGATTGAATTATGGAAGTTTCACAATGCTCCAAAGTCTAAAGATTTCATGTTATTTGGAAAAAAATTGTATACTTCTTTATAGATTTTCATGTCACATATGAAATATTTATAAAATCTTATGTGACATTGGTTTAGTAAGTTGAAATTAATCTTCTCTTTTTCGATTACCACATAGAAGAATTTGCTTGGCAGCGAATGGTTGGCACTGCAGGTTCAGTGCCTCGACTTGGACCGTGAGTTTCAGGTTTCAAGCAGCGTGCTTGGGGGCTGGTTCAAGCGGGTAGCTTGATGTAAAAAAAGAAAAAAGAAAATAGAAGAATTTGCTGGCTCAAATACTCCTTCGAGCAAATTTCTGAACCATTACATTTCATTTCCCTTTTTAGAATTTACTTACGAAGTGATTTCCTCTCAAGGACTATAATTTTTCATTCCATTTCTTGCAAGTTAGCATGTGGTACAGCCAGCAACAACATGATTGGACTATCTCTTTCTCTCCATACATACACGTCATTCTTCATAAATACAATTGGTGTAAAATTGAGGTGTTGCTAAAACTGATCTTGACAGCAAAAAATGAGGTGTGCGTAAGATGATGAGGTGGTACTGCCGGTAAGCATGGTAACAGTAGAACTGCAGAAGTAAGCATTTGGATACAGCAAAGGAAAGAAATGAGTGTGTATATATCTGACTCTGACATAATATCTCAGTGAAATTGGCCGTGTCTCATGGTGAGCCACATTGACATACTACTAATGTGATTTTTTTGGTTGAAGGTGACTATTTATAACTCTGTTGCGCAATGAAAGGCCATGTGCTAAAGCCAATTTCTTTAGCCTTTTGAGTTCTTTTTACTTCTTTTAACTTTGGATTTAGGATATTTCTTTCCCTCAATCAGAACAAAGATTTTTTTTCCTTTTAAATCTTAAAAGATACAACTAATAATAGATATAAGTATTTTTTTTGTCGGTATATTTTCTGTATAGCGAAACCGATGCCGAAGAAACAATTAAAAACTATAGATGCGGCCACTTCAGATTAGTTAAAGTGGTTGAAAGTGTACATTATTAATCTGAGATCTCGATTTGAGTTTTTGGTAAAAGAACAAAAACAGAAACTGTGGCTGCGAATGCGTAAAATAAATGTTAATGGAATCGTTTGTCTTATGGCTTACTAAAATTTGAACGTTTGACGAAAGATTTGTATTTTTAGTATAATGTTTGCAAAATAGGAAATCCAATCTTTCATTTTGTTTGTCAATTTAACTCCCAGTCATTTTGCCGTTAAAATTTTCCATTAACTGATAATATGGCACTAACTGTTGTTAATGGCGTGGAAACATTTCCTTACATGGCATCTCAAATCGTCAAAAGTTTCAACATTTTCCAATTAAAAACAATTTTAATATTTTTGTTTTGTAATTCTAGTCTAATATTTATTCTTTTGCAATTTTAACCGAATATTTCAAAAAATATTATTTATAATTTTCCATTAACTTAAAATTATATGACATATAACCAATAGATCAAAATTAAGTGAAAATTAGTATTTCACAAAATATAGCGTAAAAATATTTCTTCTTTTTATATTTGAGTTATGCGAAGTTAAATTATTTTATTAAATGATTATCTTCAACTTTTAGAAAAATTAATTTAAAATTTACCATTCACTTAAAACATATCTTGTATAATCATTGTAAGAAAAATATTTAATAAAGATACTGAAAACAAAAACCTCATTAAAAATATATTATTATTAACATAACGTATAATAATACCACAAACAATACAAATATTAAAAAGGCAGTATAAAGTCTTCTTTTAAAATTTATTTCTTTTCACAATTCCAAAATATAGAACCTTCTCTTAAAAAAACTTAGTGAAAAATACAAAATAAAAGTCGGCTTTCATTAAATACAATTATTACATATTGCTTTGATAATTAAGAAAAACGATCTTTGTGCTGTTTAATTTTTGTTAAATAAAATTTTATATTTTGTATAATATTTTAAAACCAAGGTTAATTTTTTTTAATCAATGAATATGCCAGTGTTAATTTCTAAGTAATATTATTTGAAATGATGGGTCTAAAGTTTCATAAAATATAAAATGTTAAATTAAAATTGAAAAAATAGGAATTATTAGGATTTTGTGTGAAGAAATATGAAAGTTCGATAATATGGCATGCCACACACTACCGCGGGTGGTAATCTAGGTGGTAAGGACCATTGTAATACCCCGTCGAATTCTGATAGGATTTTCTATAGCTTTTCGTTCCGTCCTGATTTGATATCAAGGATATTTGACTGATAATCTTGAGGTTTGATGATGTGAGTTAAATGTTGAAGCTGTTTTATGATGATAATTATACATAGTTTAGTGTTGTTAAGCCTCGAAAATTGTCATGACCTATAGTCGGACCTGTGACCGGTGTAAGAGGCGAACCGTCTGTGGGAGCCTGATCCATCTCGCACAAGCCTCTGTGATCAGACATTCTACCCACTTTATTCAATTGAACATTTTATTATAAAAACGTTTATAATTAAAAGTAAACAATATATATATATATATATATATATATATGAATATGTATCAATGTAGCAAAATATTAATAGAGTTATAAAATCATCAAGGTTATCCCAAAATACAACAGTGTAACCCAATAACACAACAGTAGTCAAATGTGGAGCTCTATGACATACCAAAGTAGAGTCTCGAA
>CAODLS010788044.1:0-22444 GCA_948243855.1 Flueggea neowawraea | reverse complement strand
TACATGCGCAAAATCATGCCTTCAACGTGTTCTTAACTTCAAATCATAAATCCCATCACTCTCGGAACTTAACCACACCCAAACTTACATAGATAACATCCTTAAAAATTTTCAAACACCAAAAATCCCCTAAAGATTTCGAGGATAAAATTCTCAAATGAAAAAAGATCATTATCAATCGAATGGCGTTCCACTAAAGACCTTGTCAGAGTTGGTCGGAATGCTACAGAGAAATGATTAGAACGGGAGGGTTATTACAAGTATACAATGTGTATACATACGTACACTTATATTTGCATGTGATATATTTTGAAACTATTTTCAAAACGGTTTTTGTAATGCCCAGAATTGCTCTAGAGTGTTATCCTTCACTGGTTTCTTACCCCTTTCTTTTTCTTTGTTCCTTTTACTTCATCTTTCAGGTGCTATTGTTGCAGTCGTTGGCCTTCTGTGCTCAGTGAGGTAATTTGTCAACAGTGAGTGCCCTGTTATTCGAACCCGATTTTCAATTATATTAGATGCTCCACACCGAGTGGTGGGTTATGGTCCTGTATTTGAAAATAAAATGGTTAAATTGCTTTAATTATAATTATTTATTTAATGATTTGATATCTTGATTTTATGTTATTAATAATCGAGAATATTATTTCAAAAACTTATTTTGTTAAACGTTTTAATATGACTAATAAGCCGACTAATAAACAGTATTTGAGTATTTGTTCTGTACTCTGAGTCTTGTGCGAGATGGACCTGACTTCAATAGACGGTTCGCCTCGTACGCCGGTCATGATCCGGAAACAGGTCAAGACAAATACAATTAAGTTTAAATTAATTTAATAAACTCATGTTGACATGTAGTCGAACCAAGAACTATTGGAAGTTTCAACTCATTTCACAAGTTTAACCTAATATTAGATCATTTATGAAAGTACTTGTACTTTTATAGACATGCTCAATCAGTGAAAACTTTCACTTATGTCTATGTGGCCCAAATATTAAATACTAATCCAAATGTAAGCATGTTTTTCATAATTTAGTTTAACACATATACATACATATACACAAACAAGCATGTTCATGAATACAAAAATAGGCATGTTCACGAGTTTTTCAAGCTAAGTTTTTGAGTGTTTAGGTTCGACTCGTTTATTAACAAGCAGGTCATGAACAAGCTTTATCGAGCTGAATGTCGAGTCGATCATGAGCAGCTCGACTCATTTGCAACCCTATCTATAGGGTACTGACGAACATCCACTAACTATTAGAGGCTTAACACGTGGTAGCATGTCATTGGCTGTCATGCATCCAACCATTCAAACATTAACGCCTGTCGATCATAATATCACCCTACATTCTTCTTTTAATCACCCTGCCCTATAAATACATCGCTAAGCCCATCCTAAAGTCTTTACAAACTCTAAGCACTTCAAACTAACACAAAATAGAACCAAAATTCGTCTGTCACAAATTTGATCAACATTGATCTTTTTTACATCCATTCAGCCCCTTATTCATCCAAAGCACCTAAAGAAACCTTTTTGGATAAGTTTTCACATTCTTAGCCTCTTTAATGATTAGTTTCAAATTGGTTTTGAAGCAAAATTGTTTGCTTTGATGTTGTTGTCGGTGTTAGAGTTGATTTTGAGTTAGAATCTTAGGTGGAGTATGGAAATTCATGGATTTGTTGTTGGAGGTAAGGAATCTATCTCTTTTAGAGTGTATTGAATGTGATTGAATGATAAAAATGTTGACTTTATGACATGTCTTTATAGTTTTAGTGTTTTGAGTTTATTTATTATAAATGCAGGTTGCGTTATGTTGATTTAGTGTTAAAAGATTATGTTTTGAATGTTATGTTAAGTCAGGCAGGTAGTTAGGAATGGCAAAATATACCGAACTCGCGGCGTATTGACCCGATCCAATCTGAACGGGGCTGGTTTTTCAACGTTTGACCAGAGAACGGAGTGGATCTCTGGGTAACCCAAAATTAAAATTATCGGAGACAGGTGGGGTCGGTATTTAATACACCCGCCCCGACATATATATATAGGGCTTGTTTGCAAGCAACAACATTTTGTGTATTTTGTGTAATAATTGATAATGATTGTATAGTGAAAAAGTAGAGAGAAAACACATCTTTTATGAAAATGTTAAATACAGAATATGCTAAATATTGTGATTGCTAAACCAGCCCTATATGTGTGTGTGTGTATGTGTGTTGAAATTTTTATAATTATTTGTGTTATTTCTTGAATTATAATAAAATATAAATTAGACCAAAAAATTAATAATAATTTAACAGGGCAGGGCGAGGCAGGAACGAGGATGTTAGTTTTTCAACAGAGCGAGGATGGGAGATGATTTTCATACCTTAGCGGGATACAGGGCGGAGTCGGAGAAAAATATGCAAGTCACGGGCCGGGGATGGGGATACCAAAATCTATCCCTGATCCGCCCCGTTGCCATTCCTACAGGTAGCTTTGATGTATGACAATGATTATATGTCATTTAGGATGTGAATGAATCCAAAAAGTTATTTGGACTAACAAGTGGAACCTTTCATCTCTGCATAATATGTAAATTGGATAATTAGTATAACCTTATAATTTGGGTTTGGAAACGTAGTTATTAGGGTGATGACATGACCATAGACATCTTAGAAGTAGTTTGCTCTCAACTATCAGATAGAGGTGATACCTATGCGTTTTCCCCCTATGCAAGCGGCACTCA
This sequence comes from Flueggea neowawraea, assembly GCA_948243855.1. NCBI lineage: Eukaryota > Viridiplantae > Streptophyta > Magnoliopsida > Malpighiales > Phyllanthaceae > Flueggea > Flueggea neowawraea. The sequence goes on along the minus strand of CAODLS010788044.1, from coordinate 19,714 downwards.
AGGTGTCGAAACAAAAGCAATGACAAAAACGTATAAGGGGTTGATTTTAAGGGGTTGTGTGGACAATTGTGAGGAATAATGATAGAAAGAGAAAATGTCTTCATTTGTAAAGAGAAAAGAAATAAATCAATGTTTTACTTCTAATTATGCAATATGATTTAATATAAAGTTAAGTATTTTAATTTAAATTTCTTAAATGTTGATATATTTCAAATGTTTAGTTGTGGTGATAATTTAATTATTGTTGTTGTTTTTATTATAAGTAATTTTATTTGCTTCTATTAAATATCAAATTCTTAACCTTTTGGGGTTTGGAATTTACTTCAGTACTAATAAACTACAATTCTATTGACTGTTGTTGTTGTTGTTATTGTCGATTCTTCGATTCATAATAATTTAGGATGGTTCTCCCATGCTTTATAGTTCGGGACATAAGAAAGTCAACAGTATTTTAATTTAAATTTCTTAAATGTTGATATATTTCAAATGTTTAGTTGTGGTGGTAATTTAATTATTGTTTTTGTTTCCTTTCGATAAATAATTTTATTTGCACCCATTAAGGATCAAACTCTCAATTTTTTTGTGTTGGAATTAACTTCAATACTAATAACTACAAGTAAATTGAATGTTGTTGTCGATTATTCGATTCATAATAATTTGAGATAATTCTGTCATGTTTTATATTTTAGGATGAAAGAAAGTCAAAGTCAACGATATTGTTTTGGTTTGAGTAAAATTGATTAAGTTTGAGAATCTGAGGATCCCTGCTTAGCTCTATTTGACAAGACTATTTTGTTCTATTATTCAAAACGTTAGGGATTAATCTGTAAGTTTTAAATGCTCCTTAACATCCTCTCAAAATAAAATATTTTATTTATTATTTATTTTAAATTTTAAAGTTAATTTTACTCTGACTCACAATTATTTTATTAATAAATTAATTAATAATTTTTTTTAAATTACAATTTTTTTAAAAATTTAAAAAATTATAATTCACTTTTTAATATTATCATCTAATTTAATAATAAAATATTTATTTTATAATATATTTTTATTTTATTACATAAATTTAAAAATAAAATAATATATAAAAAACTCTTGAAAAATTAAGAATAGGTTATACATACTCTAAAAACTCAAAGATTAACTTGCTCTTTAATCAAAACCTTGGGAACAATAATTAAATTCAAAAAAACAGACGAAAAGTAAGAGGACTTCTTTTTTTTTGTCAACAAAAAAAGAAAGTCGGGCTAATGATGGTGGTTATATCTTTATTTGGTGTGATCATATAGATAATTATTTTTCACCATAAAATGTTCGTTTACTTAGAGATAATTAAGAGGCACATTACCACGATACTCTCCGGTAACAAACTAAAAAAATACCTACAGATATATCAAAAGACTTACCACATAAATCAGAAAATTCTAGGTCTTGAAGCTGGCTCGCGCATGCGCGGGACAGCGCCGCTACAGCTGAAGTGAAAAGCAAGAGGACTTCGAATTCCTAATTCCAATCAACAAAATCTCAGCTCTCACTTTCACTGGTGTCTCCGCCTTCACCATCGACAAATACATCGCCACACGGACCGCGCCTCCACGCCAGTGTCCAGAATCTCTCCGTCAGCCGCTTGCACCACCACAGCACACCCGTTCTCGGTCTGTCCTCTTCCACCTCAGCAACCTCCCATATCTCTTCGGCCAGACCCGTCCACCTCCAATCAACACTGGTAACAATATATATGTTTATGCTTTACATACAACAGTATTATTCTATCTTTATCGTTTTTATGATCATTACTTCTTTCTATGCATTTAATTGGTTCGGTTTCATATGTGTATGTATCAGTCAATATGTGTATGATATATGCAATAATGTGAAACCTTAACCTGTTGAGCTGGATAGCTGGTCAATTTTCGTGATTGATTGAAGTAAATGTTATCTGCTATGTCATACCGATGCTCTGTCTTTGCACTACAAATGTAAGGTTAGGGTTAATTAGTTGGTCTTATAGGAATACACAAGTAATCAATTCGGTTCCTTGCTGTTTCTCAATCTGATGTTTGTTATGTTTAGAAAAGTGAGGGAGAGAGATTTGAAGATGGCTTTCAGGCAAGCTTTCAAAAGGGGGATTTCAATCTCAATGTTGCAGCCGAAGTCTACTCCTGGGTTCTCCAGATTCTTCTCTAAAGCTTCCCCTTATATTGGTAACTTTTTTGTGGCCTTTGTTTTTCTTCTCCCTTTTATTTTTCTTTTTCTCATCTGCATCTTTTTGCTTCTCCCATGCTTTTTGATATCATTTCTCAGCTTTTGTTTTGCCACTAGTAGATGATTCCGAATTTGGATAAGGAAAATGAAAAATTTGGTGAATGTGGTTGATGGTATGTAGAAACAGTGGATTGAAGTTACTTGTCTTTTTCAATAATCTTATAATCTAATTGTATTTGAACGTATAACTTTAAAAAGCAAGATAACCAGGTCTTAACAATTAATTTGAAAGATTTTGCCAGAAAAATTTGGGACAATTTCCTGACTTTTCATTTTTTGTTTTAATTTTAGTACCTTTGACTCATTTTTCCTGTTTTTGATCAATAATGACTTAAAAAGATGCTTTTAAGATTGCGATTGTTGTGTGTTCATATTGCAGTAAAAGTTGGAATACCCGAGTTTCTAGCTGGAATTGGGAAAGGAGTAGAAACCCATGTTGCAAAGCTTGAAACTCAGATTGGTGATTTTCAGAAACTTCTTGTTACTCGGACTCTGAAGCTTAAGAAACTAGGCATCCCTTGTCAACATGTTAATATTCCGAGTACCTTCTTCTCTTCTTCCTTTATTTTTTCTGTGTTTGTTTCTTTCTCTTTCCTGTGTTTGTGCAGGCGCCATAGTTTGAGTGTAGTTGTAATGGCATTTCACAGCTGCTTCAGATTGTCAATCTATTGTTTTTAGTAATTCAAAGTTCTTCGGACTCGTGGTATTGTCATAACAATATCAATAGTCTGTGTAGAAGTCATCTAGTATCACTTTTAGTGACGTAACAACCGTACAAACAGACTGCTTTTCTTACTTCTTATTAGTTGGATTCTTCAACCTTACAAAAATAAGGACGGGTTAGGATTTGTTCTCATGTTTGATATTTACTGTTTACAATGTGATAGTTTCACGCCATGACAAATCTAATTCAATTGTCGTTTCATATAAATGCTATCAAAGTAGGCGTTATGAGTTGTTAAGAGTTGGGCCACTTGAATCTGTTGATTTACATTCTAACTTGTGGTTCTGAATTGACAGCGGAAGCTGATACTGAATTATGCACACAAATATAGGGTGGGATTGTGGAAGCCCAGGGCTGAAGCTACAAAAGCAAAATGAACATCTGTTTGCTAGTGCTTTGAGGAATACCTGAGTGTTAATCTGCAGCAAAAACTTCTCTTGAACAATTATGCAATGAACTGTAGATCGAAGAGTTTTTGGTGAATAATTATTATCAGTTCACTTTCTTATGGTTTTAGTTCTGTACTTATTCTTTATTCGTCATTCTCATTTTGCCTCACGTTCTATTTTGCCTTGGCCTAGGGCACAAGTCTTTCTTCGTCTCTATCCAATTAGCTATCTGCCCTTAGTAAACCATCCAGTTCTAGAATAGAATTTAGTAAAATTGTCGGAATGAAAAACCAAGTTTGATTTTTTATCCTCCCTAAGCTTGCTTTGATTAAATTGGGCATGATTGAAGAATATGTTAGCTTTAGGGGACTTAATGAAAAATGTTGATTTCATCATATGATTTGCATCTTTCTCTTCTTATTTAGCCCATGCCAATGATTTGAGACTTGGATGTAGTGATGTTAATATTGATGTGGTCGCTATGTCCATAAAAGATTGTCATTTTCCCTTGAAATCTTTTGGCTGGCAATTCAAGAGAGAAATGAATTGAATTTTAAGTTTAGAATGTCCAAAAAGTTTGAGGTGAAAAAAGAAGAAAACGTGCAAATTTAAGAAGTAAATTACCCTTTGCAAAGACGAGTGGTAAACAAAATATATATTTCAACCACAAACTAAACCTTTGTGTTATTTTTAGAATAAATAAATGTTACAAAATTTCGTGGAATTCATTTGTAACTCTAAATTTGTATTTGAAAAATAAAAAAACATTCATTTTAATTTTAAAGATCGAATTTTATAAAATTCAATATAATTAAACCAATTTTACTCAAAATAGGTAGGATTTTTAAATAAATTCTATAAAATTATAGAAACTTATTTTACATACCAAAATTACACTTCTCTCCCCATGCCCCCTTTCGCCCTCCCCCACCTTCCTTTTCTCTCCCTCTCTCCCCCTCTCTCTCTTTCTGTCCCAATTCTCTTAAATTCATATTTGTGTAATTAAATTATTATGATTTCAATTAATAAATTTAGAAAAAAATAATCTTAAAAATTAAATTATGTGATTAATTTTTTGGATAATTATTTAATATGTTAAATAAATCTATCAATAGAATATGGTTAAAAATAAATAAAAATTACATTTTACATAAAGTTATTGTAATGAAGAGTATGTTAGAAAATAGATTGAAATGAATTTTCAATTCTTGATTTGTTTCAAACATGATTATGAGAAATTTGATTAAATCACATGTTTTAAATAATAGCATACCAAATAAAATAATTTATTTGTAAATGAATTCTACGTAGAATTTATTTGTAAATGAATTCTAAATTTTAAATTCACTTGTTTCAAACTATGTTGCACAGAAACGTAAACTTGGATGAGTTTCCCTATTTTGGAAACATATCCAAAACTCCGAAACAAAAACAAGGTGAAAAGTTGAAAAAAAAATCGGGCTCGTTTCCTAAATAAACCAAAATTTTGGAAACATTCTTGATTAGGAAACACGTTTCTAGATCCATTGTAAAACATCAAGCCAACCCTATGTAGCATGAAATATCTCCTTCACGTCTGCATTTCTGTGCAATATCAAGCCACCCAACAACTAATAGTACCACAAAGCCATAACCTTTTTATTATTTTTTACCCCTCTTTTATTGACATTGTTGCATCTCTATAAGAAAAAAAGGGGCCGAATCTTCATTAATCATCATAATTTAGGTAATTATTTTTTATATGTTATTTGTTGAATTGAATCAAATAAATATAAATGCTAACTTTGTTTTAATACAAACAAATTTTCAATTTGGTTGAATTATGGATTCTAGTAAAAGTGGAAGTGCTACCCCTACAAATGAAAATACTAGTCTTTTGTGGTAGTATGTCAAGAAACTTAACAAAATTGGAGAAAGGGGGAGGTAGCAGTAAGTGGATATGTAATTTTTGTGGAGAAGAAAAACAAGGGAATTATACTAGGGTAAGAGCTCATTTACTAAAAGAAAAAGTAATAGCTACTTGCAAAAAGTTAGACTTGATGGTCTTTCTGACATGAAAAAATTAGAAGAACAAACTTTTGGCAGAGTTTTGAATTCCCAATCCAAGCGAGTCCTATTGCCTTCTTCTAAAAAGTCCAGCAATATTTTAGAAAGATATACATTGACTTTAACTTATACTACTATTTTAGGTTCAAAAAAAAGAAGAATTAATGATTCTCCACTTGATAAAGCATTTGATATGCAAACTAGAAATCAATTGGATGCAAAAAAAAAAAAGCTAGAATGTTCTAGACTGGGGTCTACCTTTTAATTTGTGTAGAAATTATTATTATGTAAATTCTTATTCATTTGCTACTAAAATATAATATATTATATCAAATACTTGGCATTATTTGAAAGTTTTAGATTCTTTTATTATTAATAAACTTTTAAGTTATAGATGTTTTGAAATACATTCTTATATTTTTAATATTTACAAAAATATTTTTATATTTTTTTTATTTACACGTTTTTGCCACTTTTCTGTTTTCTATATTTCTGAAAATTAATGTTTTTCGTTTCCGTTTTCGTTTTCATGCTACATAGGTTCCAAACATAGTGTTTGGAAATTCTTTCGAAGATTGATAACAATAGAAGCAATAAGCAATGCAGTATGTCCAATTCACTTAAACAAGAAATGTAAAGAGAATCAAAGTTATGATTTATAATGATTCAATTCTCCATATTTGTGTCCATTTCTAAACCTTCTCGCTTGAAGGTTTGAATTCACTATTCTAACGTTCTAGTTAGAGTGGTAAACATTATTACTTGTACATATAAATTGTAACAGCCTTTCATGAAGGAAAAATAATTGCAACTGCCTCTTCGTGAAACAAAAATTTTCCAAAAATATTTTCTTTTTATAAATCAATAAATAGAGCAAGAAAGTCCACAAATTAGAAAATTTCCTCCTGTACAATCAAAAAATTTGATATATATCTTATCTGATCATTATATAAGATCCAAACATTAATAAAGGACAAAAATGGAATATTCTAAAAAATGTAAACCCCCTAGTTGAAGTTCATTACTTAAGCTTCCAAAATTTCATTTTTCTCCACAGATATATCTCCCCCGGCAGAAAAAGAATAATAAATAACGTAAAGGAAAATGAATGAATTAAACATGCATCATCATTCCCTGGTGATTTCAAATTCAGCACCAATCGGTAGATGATCACTAGGGTGGTAATAGTTTGGCAATCCGCCACAAACAGAAGTCGAGTCTGCTTCAGGAAGTTCAAGAAGACTCACTGGTTTTATTTGGTCAGAAGGGGAAAATAATACATAGTCTAGTGTATTTGTGAAGTCAGGAGTGCAGTTTGTGAATGCCGGTTCTCCTCCTGTACTACCGTAGACACTGCACAACGGAGTCGGACGCTCATCGAAACATTCTACTTCTGCGGAAGAAGAGCTGCCAGAAACAAGGTACTGGTAAAGCTGAAACAGTAACTGACAGTGAGTATACAACATGAACTCAAACAAGAAACTAAGAATTACAGGTTCAGGTGATACCTGTTGAGATTGGAGTGAATTTCTTGATCAAGCGTGTGTGCGCACGTTTGGGTACTCCAAAGTCCACACTAAGGTTAATATTTATGAATATGTTTATATCTGATTTGGCCAAACATGCGCAAAATCTATTTGGCCCAATTCTTCTAATGGGCATTCATGTTCTTTCCCAATTATAGGCATCAGCACAGAACTAGCATTCAAGAAACATCAAAATACCAGCTTTCTTTGTAAAAGACCCCGCAACAATCACGCTTCTTCCCACTTCTCTGAATGTATATACTCGAGTATCCACAGCTCTCCATATTCTTCTTGTAACAGCTATCATACTTGTCAAGCTCCTGCGATTTTTAGGACGGTCAAACGAACAAAAATGTTAGGTAAATTTGATGCTCGAAGTTCACCTTATTCTTTACATCATATGGTAAAATAAAATTACCTGCAGGCAGAGGAAATCAGCCCCAAGGTTCCTCAGAACAGTTAAAATTGCCTGTGATCGAGCCTTCCACCTATATCAAGCACTAGTGATGAAAGAATATTTGACCTCAATTTTCAGGAAAAAAAATGACTTTCTATACATTTTAAGAATAACTCCATAATAACAAAAGAACCTTGCTTTTTCAGTCTCAATTTACCCCCTTCTGCCTAAAATATTCGGCATAATGCAGATGTTAAAAAATATGATCTGTAAAGATATTCAATTGATAACATGACTCCAAGGATAAGTGCAATGCTGATAAGTGATTAACTAAGACCTAGCATAGCTCAAAAAATATGCAAATTAAAATGTTTAGACAGTTGAATATTACAACGTCCAGACAATTTTAGAATGAAATTTGCTTTTCTTCTTTTGCCTCAGCTGAGAAGGTTTTTGGACAACGTTTAAAACTTAGTAGTGAACACACACGTAGAAGCAATTCACTGAGAGAAAGTACCTTCATAAGAACTCTCTCTCTCTTTCTTTTTACTCTTTTTTTTTGTTGGAATTGCATGTATTCAATAATGGGGTGGAGAATAGACGGAAAGCGGAGATGGTTGAAATCATTTGCACTAAGTGTTGCAGTTGTAGTTCCTATTCAGTGTTATAGTCTTTTCTATTTTAAGCCAAAATAGCTATTTGCAGAAATTAACAGTTTACGCTGTTCAGTATGACACCCATTGGGCAATTAGAAATTCTGCACTTCTTACGGAAGTAAGTCTTTAGACTTCCAAGTCTTACAAGTTCAACTGTTTTCCATTTGCATGTGTACTTCAGTAGATTAGTGTGGTTTGACTTACATAAGCTATGATGTCTTCTATAATAATCCATAATCATTATAGCTTAATTTCTATTAATGTAAGGTTCTATCTTCCTGGATGTTGTAGCTTCCCAATGTCTTAAATCTATTACATATCAGCATTCCTATTCCAGTTTCCTAAAGCAGAGCACAAGGCTTGTAGACATTTAGAGTTTGAGAATTGAATGAAGCAAAATCTAGAATGCCATTATCAATTTATTAGCTTCGAAGGAACTGATGGTTCACTCTAGAGAGCCTCCATTAGAGGATTCTCCTAACAAGCCCTTAAGAAATTAAAGAGCTCTCTCTAACCAGCTCCAAAGAAATTGAAGGATTCTCTCAAATCAGAGAGATGTCACAGCAACTGACCCCACGTCAACTATAAAAAAAACTAATTAAAATATAATTTTTCAAATTTATAAATTGACTTTGTTACAAGTTTGTTCAAATTGGAAGAAAATGGTTTATATTACAAAAGTATTTTAAAATTAAAAGTTGTGAGCTCAACTTGAGTTTATAACCAGTATATAGAGACAACTTTTGAATTGCACTTTTTTTGTGGTTTGTGTAAACTCAAATTATTAATTTTCTTGTGACAAGCAAAAGTTAATTCGTTTATCAAAATTTTATTTATTGATATTTTCTATAAAAGATCTATTGACACAAGAAAATCAATTTGAAAGAATTAAATAATTGACGTGCTTCAAATAAGAAATTTCTAATTTCAAAGATAAAATGAAATGGATATTTCTACACAAAAATGGAAGAAATCAATAAATTGATCAATGTTTAGTGATTTATATTGAAGAGGAAGATTTCAATAGCATCATTTGTGAAGCTAGCATGCAAAGATTTCAAATATCATAACTCATTGATGACAATTGTACATAAATTTTTCTTTAAACTTCATTTTGATAACAAAATTAAATATTATTCAAGTATTTTGAAATAATTTATAGTATATGAACCTACTAATTAATTTCATTTTGTCATCGCCTCCAACTTTAATGATCCCTTAACAACCTTCAACTAGATCCTATTAGCGAGCTCATAACAGTCACAAATTAAAACAGCAAGGTAAAGTATAAAAGAAGTATGCATATGAGACTACGTGCTGCCCAAAAATGAAACAGCACCAATTACATTCTCTCTCTGATTTTACCCTTTGGCTTCTATCAACTATTGTTACACAAAATTGACAAATCATTCACCATCATAATAAATAGAAGAGCATTTGTAAATAAAAAAGGAGAGAATAGGTTCCTTACTTGAGGCAAGGAGAAGGAGAGTGTGGAAAAAATGAACTTTTCACATAAGCCTGTATGGAACAGTTACTTCGAGATCAGAAAGATTTGATGCCACAATGATAAGCATACATGGTTCAAACGTACAAATATCCTAATCATGAACCATCACGGAAATTTCATTTTATAGATATCAAGTTATGAGACAAATATGTATTCAAAAAGGGTATAATATGAATGATTTTTGAAGATGTTCAACAGCAGAAATTAAACAATAAATCAAAACCTCCAACTACAGTCCACTAGAAATACCATCATGATAAAGGATTCCCATAAAAAAATTCTCTACTTCGGGCTTTTGAAGTGAGGGAATAACCTATTAATGCATATTCCCATGGGATGTATCATCACAGATAAGAGTAGCATATACATAAGTCCGCAAAACATATACTCAACCGCACCAGCAAAAATCATAACTGCTATGATGCAAATCACACAGACAGAGATAAAATTAATATAAATAAAATAAAACAACATTTTTAATGTTCTTATAATTGTTCCTACATTTATTCTGTCTATTTATAGTTATAAAAAGAATGCCAAAAATGCATTAGGCATGCCTTATGCACACATGAGGAAAATAAACAAAAGTTTGCCACAAAGAATTAGTCAACAACTAATCACTGTTGACAAGTCTATACCTGAGCCAGAATGTTAAATGATACGAGACGGAATCTGATGCCTGCAATATCACCTGTAAGATCTCTTACTTATTCATGTACTTCCTCTTATATATATTTTCAGTTGAAAAACACTCATCTAAAAAAAAATGAAATTGACAAAGGTAAGTACAAAAAGAGTTGGTCTCCCAGGAGCTAAATGGCAAATTCAGCTATATCAGATTAAAAATCATGTACAAGCATGGATTTCCAAAAATCCCAACCTATTTTTCACTTATTTAGCTTAGGCTGGATGAATCATTCAGAAAAAGCCAGGCTTAGATGAAATAATCTATGACTTCTACTTGATTTTGATTGAACTTGACCCTATACATTAGACATTTCTTCAATGATAATATTCTATCTGCACCAACTTTCCCAGGTCAAAAGAGGAAGCAAAAGAAGTCATTGCCTCATGCTCCACTTTCCCTTCTGTGATCATCAAGCTTGTTTCTATGTAAAATGACCAGTAATATTTGCCAAATATTACAGCTGTTGAATGACGTTAGGTTGTTTTTACCACAAAAGTAGAAGTAGCAATATATAGAAAGACTTCCAAAAGGCAACAACAATGCCTAATAGCATCTTTTATAGGAAGTACAGATTATGGTAAGAGGAAAAGCAATTCTGAATTGAGACCACAAATAATCTTAGAAGAGTTGTTTTATAAAATTCCTAATTCTGGTGTCTGCTTATGCATGATAACACAAGTTTGATACAAAGCAAAAGAATGTAATTTGCCAATTACATTCATTTGTATGCACTGAAATTGAAGACAAAGCGCTTTAATGTCTTTGGTAAATTTGTTCAGATAAGTTAACTAACAGATAAGCATTCTAAATGAAAATGACCACACATAACCAAAAACAGGAAAAAAAAAAACAAAGCTGAACTATATATGTGTAAAAAAATACAGAGGCAGTTATCAAAGTTATTTGGACTTTTATTATAGATAACCCAATTTCACATTTAACGAGAACTCTTATCTTGTTCATAAATTCATTTGCTTCTGTTATGTATAAAGGATATCCTCAGCGTGAGCCTGATTGACTGAATATCTTCCTAAAATAGTCTCAAACATATGGCAAAAAAATTATAGCTCTAGAGCAAATATTTAATGTCCTAAATAAACAGGACACTCAAGCATATGTAGAATTAACCACAGCTACTTTTTTTTTTTCTTTTTATGATAAGTAAACCACAGCTCCTTAGTAGAATGGAAAAGGAATATTCTTACCATCCAGCTTACTTCTCGAATAAATGTCACCCCTTTCAACAGAGACAAATTTTGGGCATATTAGTGCTGGTTTTGTGCTCATTTTGCATATAAATTTGTTCCTGTACATGTGAACTAGTCAGTATTCGTATCAGATACCACATTTAGGCTATTCTCTGTGCAGTTCAATTGAAAGTATAGCATAGGACATAGACAACCTTTATACAATTCCAAAAAAATTGTTTCAAACAGCGTGACCATGCCTGAATTACAGTGGAAACAAATCGAAAAGAAAGTTCTGGAAGCGACAGAAAAAAGTTCCCATCTTCAAATTAGCTGTTACATTAGCAGTCTAAGACAGTGATTATTCATCCAAACTTCATTTGCAAACAACAACTATACAAAATTATGCAGACGAGTTGCGAGTTCAAATTTGCATAGTAATAATGTAAATTTTTTTATCTCTTCTAAATAGCAATTTTATTTGCTCCCACCAGGAAGCAAACTGAGGACCCTTAGCGCTAGAATTAACCCAGCACCAACAAGCTGTAAACCAACTGGTTGGTAACAATGTAATTAAGTCTTCAGATAAAATAACTCAAAAAAACAATGATGATTAGTCAGAATCTCATTGGAGGTAATCTCCGCTGCAATTTAATTCCAACAGAACGTAAGACAAGTAGCTTAGTGCTGTCAAATGTTAATACAGAGTGGCAAGTCAAAGCGAGTGAAAAAGAATGAAGATTTTGAGAATTTGCGAGAAGAAACAGAGAGGGATACCTGGTCCTGGAGGAGAACGAAGAACAAGGTAGACGAGCGAGTGAAAAAAGGGATCTCAGCATGCTATGCTATTTTTGTTTATTCACTTCCACCTGCCGCATAAAATTTAGTTTTTGAAAATAAACAGGGAGATGGAGGGCGAAACCAGGGGATAAAGGGCAAACACGACTAGAACCTGACTTTGATCAAAAAATGACTAAACCAGATCGAACCGTAACAAACCGAATAAACCGACTCTCTAAAGAAAACCAAAATAACCGAACAGAAAACGAAAATGAACAGACAAAACTAAACGTGATATATTTTTTTCGGTGGGTTTGGTTTGAATAAGTTTATTCGGTTTATGTTGAAAAAACAACTTAACATTCACAATCAAAACACAAGCATCGGCCCCGGGCGGCGGTTAATTAGAGATTAAGGGGCCAAAACAAGATTAAAAAATTAAATATACTTTTGGTCATAAAAATTTTTTCCCACACTAACGCATCTAGTGACTAGAGCATCACCAACAAACTCTTCACTCTCTCTCTTCAAAATATTTTATTTTATTTTATTTTAATGTGTACGTTAATTTATTTTAAAATTTATGTAATGATTTATTTTCTAACTGATTAACTAATATTTTATTAATGTACACATTAACAATAAAATATTAGTTAATGAGTTAGAAAGTAGATCATTATACAAGTTTCAAAATAAATTATTGTACAAATTAAAATAAAATAAAATATTTTGAAGAGAGAGTGAGGAGTTTGCTGGGAATGTTCTTAGACAATTCAAATGTCTAGTATCTATATTAAATCAGCAATTTATTAAACTATCACTTATCAAACTCTTTTCCTCTAATAGTTATACTTTCATTAGATTCTATTATAAAACTTACGATCAGTCCACACATCATTTGATTTATGTACAATGTACATTTCATAATAATATATCTACTATTTCACAAAAAAAAATTATGCTACTTAAATCATACTTTTCAAATTATTTTTAAATTTTTTTAAAAATATTTATTTTAATTTTTTTTAAAATTATATATAAGATATATTAATTAGAAAAGAGATATAAGATACGGCGTTTAATTAGATGTTTAATTGAATAAAGAGATTAAAAAAAAGATACAAGATATGAAGATATGGTGTTTAATTTTTTTTTTTAAAAAAAAAGAGAGATATGAGAAGTGATCAGGGTGATTGGTCCTTTAATCATGTGATTTCTAGCACATGGCTTCAAATTCGTTTCAATGTGGTTATGTCGGTTATTAACCTCGGATATCACAAATGTTTGAGTAATAAATATTTGAATAACGTTGAAAGAAATATTGACGATTCGGTGCTACTAATACAACAAATGTAAAGAGATGAAATTATAAAGAAGATGAACCTTCATACATTAAATTTTCAATTATTAAAAGCAAAGAACAGTTGAAATTTTAATACACCATATAATAAAATCCACAATTTATACTTGAATACTATTTATTTATCATAAAGATTTATTACAAAAGTTAGAAATGAACCAGTGGGTATTATTAATGAAAAATCACTTGAAATTGCACTTATGGGAGATAAAATCTACATAAGCTTTGATGTTACAAGTACGAATTTTTCAAAAATTTATCAACTGGAATTATATTATCATTCTTTTCTAGAATACAAGTTTAAACTGAAAAAAGTTTCATATTAAGAATCTTAAACCGAAGTATATTCTTATGTAATGGTGTATATGATTATTAATTACTCAATTAAAGATAAAGTTCTTGAAGGTGTGCTTATGACTAGTACTCATATTGGACATAATGAAAAATATTTTGTGATATTATTATTAATGGAAATCTTCTAATGGAATGGAATAATATGTCTTTATAATGGTTTGATAATGGAATAATATGTATGGTGAAGGTATCTAATTATATAAACACATATAATTTAAAGAATAAACAAATAGATAAATCGAGAATTTATCTCGATATATGTAGCAAAAAAAGTCGATTCTATACTTAAAAATCAGCACGTCACTAGTCTCTTTACAAACCACAATCGCATTAATGATAAGAACCTAGAACAAAATGACAACCCAAGAGCCACAAAATGATTTCTACAGAAGTGAGTAGTATATTGTTAGAGAAGGAACTCTTCCTCTTCTTGCTGTCAAGGCCAGCGACATACTAGGATTAGGAGAGTACGTAGTGATTTTGCTTTTGTTGCTTTTGTGTATTATATATTGACTAGTTTCTGCTAGGGTTTGATATCATTTATTTATATGGTGACTTTTATGTGTCTTCTTATCATATTAGGGGCCCATAAACGAAATCTATTAGGATTAGGCCTATTAATTCTAACCTTGAAAGAATTCATTAAATTTTTAATTTAAGTCTAGTTCAAGTCCTATTCATAACCTATCATAAGCGGATCCATTTTTTCTAATACTTGAATTTATTTTTTAAAATGTTATTTAAAATGATTTTTTTTTTTAATTTTCAATCAAAGTTGAAGTGGCTAGAAGATGGGATTCCATTAATCCCATGAAAAATGTTCATTGTAATCTTTATTTTTTGTTGTTTGATGAAAATGTATGATGATTTCTTCCATTTTCTTACTTTACTATTTGTTTTCGCATGATGGCTTATTTTTAGGCTGAAAATATGCATGTTTTGAAAAAAAAAAAAGAATAAACCTTAAATATTTTAGTCATGGTATATAATATATTAAAACTTTTTAACATTACTTTTCTTTTAAAAGATAACTATAACTTGGTTATAATTTCAGTGTATTAGTATTTCACTTTTGTTGACCTAAGTCTTTTCTATAAGTAAAGTGTTTCGCCATTTAAATTACGATATTTGATACTAAATTCTTCATACACAATAGTTTGATATAGAGTATCATACTTATAATTCGAGCAACACATTTGATAAACAATCTTATCAAATTTCAACCTTTACGAGAAAAAAATGAAATTTTTATTTCACTAATCTTTGCATCATCATATTAAAATGTACTGTAAATATATAAAACTAATTTTGTAGTGTTCCCCAACAAAGCACATAAGACAACCTCGTTTGTGTCATAAAATAGTAGTTTGCATGTTTATTCTTATGTTATGCACATTCGATGCCCGTTATCATTTATTCTTAAGTTTGCGTATTTAGTTCAATTCACTCTTGAGAAACCTTCACTACTTGCTTTCCAACATTATGTCCACTGAAGAGGCCAGCCAAAGCAGCAGGACCACTCTCGAGCCCTTCCTTTACATCTTCAACATACTCAATCTTTCCATCTCCAACGTATGGTAGTACAAAGTCCAGGAACTTTGAATGCTGATTGAAGTAATCAAAAACCACAAAGCCTTGCAATCGAACTCGCTTGTAAAGAACATGCATCAAGTTGTGAAGACCTTCAGGTTGTTGAAGATTGTATTGAGACATCATTCCACATGCAGCAATACGACCATGAAGTCGCATGTTTGATAGCACTGTATCAAGCATTTTTCCTCCAACATTGTCAAAATAAATGTCAATGCCGTCAGGAAAACACCTGCCATTTGCAAATAATAACTCACCTAATTAGTATTTACCCTTATTTTATTGGTAAGACAGATACAATGTGAGAATCAAAGTTTTTACACATTAATTGAAAATTGATTACTTTTCGTAATAATAAATGACATATTTGAAAAATAAATATGTTCTGCTCAATTTGTCATATAAAAAAATCAAGGAGAATGTTCACATTTCTTTTTAATTTTAAATATTGTCTCCATAAAATTACATAATGCAATAATATTATTCATTTTATATGTGAAAAATAAAATATCAATCAATTTATCTTGTATTAATTGAATTCGATAAATCAACTATAAAAACTAATATTTATATTGTGAAACCTAAGTAATAACTTGCTTCATTTTCTAGAATCTTTATTTTTTATGATATATTTCTATTAAAAAAATAGAGAACAAAAATCCTTTAAAAATTTCTTATATTTGTTTAGTTGAAAGAAAGAGCAAACGAAATTTGGTTCAATTTATGCAAACTGCATATACTTACCTTTTTAAAGCCACATCCAAGTCAGGCTCCTCTTTGTAATTGAATGCATCATCAAATTGAAACTTATTCTTCAATAACTCAACCTAGCAAAATGTCTTATTATTAACCTTTTTTTGACCAAACTATATAATTTGCAACTAGATTATGGTGTAAAACAAGATAATAAAGTGATAAAGATCGAATAATAGTGTACATTTTTTTGTATTAAAATCAATGGTTACAAAAGATTGAAATAGGCATCTATTGTTATAGTTTGAAATAGTAACAATTTCAATTACTATCACCAAATAAATGGGCATAATAAATACTATTAATATAACCTGATATGAGAATAATTCTTACTCTTTCATGCGACAACATAAAAACTTAACGTGCACAAGGGTGATAAGTGTTAAAATTTAGACTTGGGGACTAGAGAGTAAACAAAATAAAAAATGTAAAGATTAATGATTATAGAGTAGTAAAGAAATCTATATGTATGATTATTTAACTCAAAGTGAGTTGTCATCATTTTTTGTATACGTTGCATTTCAATGATTCGTGACAATTTCTAATGCTTTTACAAATCTTATATTCAGAAAGATCATGAGCTGATAAGTCCTAGAGTGACAATTAATGCATAAAGGATTTTATGTAAGTAGATAATATGCATTTTTACTTCAAGTGTCACATTTATTAATAAATAGGCTGATAAGAGTAATCGAAGCTACAAAATGAGAAAATGATAAATTATGGTTACATGAATTTATTGTAGTTACTCGTAAGCAATATAAATTAAAAATTTGTCCAAGAAATTTGTTTGTGAATTTTAATTTATTGATTATGTGAAATAACTACGTTTAGAATTTTTCAATAACTTCAAATATAAGAAAAAGCAATTTATATGAAGTAACGACAAAGAAATAGCTAATGCGCACTAAGAATTAGGGATGGAAAGTTGCGTGCAAATATGTGCCAATTTATTTGTAATGTAGTTAATAGAGTCAAGTACTGTAAATTAAAGTAAAATATAAGTAGTGTTAAACTAATGCTCATATACATATATAACTAGTATATGAGGACAATTTTAATAGTAAATTAATCATCATAAAAAAGACGATATAGACAGAGTCGATTTTGAAGACTTGTTACTATCAATTAATAAAAATATATCTCTATTGTTTTTTAGATACACCAATAAAACTTGTAGTGTAGAATTACGTCTCCAAACTATGGGGTTTTCAAGTTCTTAGCTTTAGGTTCTAGAGTCTAAGCTTTCCATCACTAAGCTCCATGCTCCTAAACTCCTCAAATCTAGTCTCACAAGCTCTAACAAACTCTCAACTTGAGATTCTCATGAAGTATAGGGTGTTTGTGCCTTGCATCTTGTCTCCACAGGAAAATGCGCGGAAGGGACATTAACTCACTCCACATCCAGCACTCATGTCAATCCATCTTTGTAGATCAGAATTGAAGTGAATTAATATTTACTTACCCATAAAAGGAGAAGCGGATTACTATTTTTAGTATCAAAGGGTGGATAATTGATTACCTATTCTACAGAATTGCAAGCCGCATTTGATGTGGGTCTCGCTTATTTGGCAATTGTGTAACCCTTAATACATAGTCATGTACTAGGCCTAGCCTTGACGCATCTATAGCCCCCCACTTCAGTCTTTAGGTTTCTCGGAGAAGTCTAACAAAATCCTCTTGTCCCACTTTAAGGACCTCTTTTAAAGGCATTAGGCTACTCGTAATTTACGGTTCTTGAAGTCGTCACACGCAACGCATGTTCAGAGTTTTTATTGTTATTTTATTAAAGTCTCCAATTCCTAATGTAATACCCCATAATTTTATAGTTATTTTGGAGAATTATATTTGGGATAATTAGTTGGAATAATTATTTTGGATAATTTGAGAAATTATTTGAAATTTTACTTTTGGTAATTGGAGGGTAAATTTTATATTTTTGATGTTAATTGGGTGAATTATGAAGATTAGGGGCGATTTGGGAAGTATTTGATTAAGTGAAAATGAGGAAAATTTGAAAAGGAAGAAAAATGGAATAGGGGACTGAACTACCGATCGTCTGTTTTGGGTTGCATACGACAAGTCGTTCGTCGTTGTTTGCGTGCGTTATGTTATCAATTACGCGCGTTATCTGGTAGCAGTCGACGACAAGTCGTTCGTCGCTGGTTGCGTGCGTTATGTTTCGTTTATGCACGTTATCTGGTAGCAGCCGACGACAAGTCGTTCGTCGTTGGTTGCATGCGTTATGTTGTCGTTTACGCACGTTATCGTTTCATTTTTTCAACAGTGACCAAAACGACGTCGTTTTGGCTGCAGATTTTTCATTTAACCCGAAACCGACATCCTCCATTCTTTTCATCATTTCTCTCTCGTATTTCATCCAAATCCGACAAAATTTGTTTTCTTTTGCTCTCAAGACATTCCTCTATCAGATTTGAGGTATTTTCACCATTTATTTTCCATTTTTAACTTCTTCTTATGCTCATCTTTGCTTCTTATGCCGCTGGCGCAGTGGTTTTCTAAGATTGACTTAAGATCAGGATATCACCAGCTGAGAGTCAGGGGTGAGGATATTTTAAAGACAACTTTTCGGACTAGGTATGGTCATTATGAATTCCTTGTGATGTCATTTGGTTTAACTAATGCGCCAGCGGCATTTATGGATATGATGAACAGGGTGTTTATGTCATACTTAGATCGATTTGTTATAGTATTTATTGATGATATTTATTGATAATATCACATGCATGGCTTTAATTATGTTTTTGATTGTGGGACACCTTCGCTACGGAGTACGTAGCCTTTGGTTTAACCAATGCATGTGATATTTAGCTATCGAGGTCGACGGTAGCCATGGTACCCTGGCCCGGTACATGATTAGATTATGGATCAGTGGCATGACCCTGATCATTATAGGTGGGATAGTGGTATAGACCACACCACGAGTTTGTATGGTCTCATAATAAGTATATGTGGTTTTCAGAAAAACCTAATACTATGGGTAGTATTTTACCACTGTGCATGCGTATATTTTTGGTGCAAAATATTTCGAAATATTTTCTCGAAAAACGTACTATGTATATAGTGTATAAATATGTATACATATTGTATACCGCATGTGCTAGTTTTCAAATGATTTTTAAAACAGCCTTTGTGAGGCATAAATGAGGCAATCTGGAGTGTTGTCCCTCATTCACTAGGCTGACCCCCTTTGCTTCTCTGTGTTTGTCTTGTTTTCGTGATTACAGATTGATTTTGATCCCAGCAGCCTTTGGATACTCTCTGCCCAGTGAGACACATATATTTTGGTTAGTAGCGCCTTTTTGTTGGGCTACATCTTTTGTAGTAGATGCTCCATTCCGAATGTTGTAGGGTTATGGGGTTTTGTATTTGATTTCGATATTATGTTTTACGATTAGATCGTTTTGTATATTTTTACATATATTATATTTTGATATATATATATATGGTATGTATGTTTTCCTC
>CAODLS010788004.1:0-10447 GCA_948243855.1 Flueggea neowawraea | reverse complement strand
TTTGCATTCATGTTGTATTTGATTTCCCCATCAAATAGCATCTTCCTTATGTAGTGCTCTATGTCTGAACCGATTAATCGCAACGTGTATTCCGTCAATGGAGCACCCTGATTTTGCATCAAATGTTAGTTTTCTCAAGTTGCATGAAATCCTAAATTCTCATCATCGATATTGTGATGCATCTCTCATCATCAAATGTTAGTTGTCCAATTTGACACTCAATTTAGCAATTTCTTTTGGCGCGGAGAAAATTTAGGGCGAGGAAAGCTGCCCCTTAGCTAAGCTTCGACTATATGCTAAATCAGATAGATAATTTTGTTCATCAGTAATTAATAAGGATGGTAGACTTACCTCATAGTGATCAACAAGTTCCTGAAAGTAGGAATAAACTTTGGTGCAAGTCTCATCAGTCCATACGAACTCATCAGTAGGATCAAGCATGAGGGTGAGCTTGTCCATCTGGGTTTGATCGAACTCGGAGGTCTCAGGATCAATGTAGGCTGCATAGATTCTTACATGTCGCGTTACGCTGCTAAGCCACTGCCCTCCATATTCTCTGCTCATGTTCTTGCTCTTCACATTCAGTTGTGGTTCTACCGGTCTTGGTTTTGTTGGTTCCTTCACTTTCTCTTGTTTTGGTGGTTCAGTCTCTTCCTGAGCACTCACTTGCTCAGTTTCTTGAATTTCAGCTTGCTGTTGAGCTGAAACGAAAACTAACCTTTGTCTTCTTGGTCCTCGTTTACCTCCAAGCCAGCCAAATGTGGAGAATTTGGCACAAGCCATGTAAAAGGAAGTTGCTGCCATCGTAGAAAGGTTGTGAAGTGCTGATGGCTTCAGGTCTTCAAAATTCTGCAACCATTTGTTTGATTAGTTTTTCTGAAATTGCTTTTGAGTGTCAGTTTTAGCTGAAATGTTTGAAGGGTCACCAGTTTTTAGGTCCATTTATTTGTGGATAAGATAAACTTTGTTTTATTTGAGGTGAGGAGGAGGTAAGAAGTGAAACTAGAAAATTAGCAGCCACTAGTGAGCCTCACTAAAATTTTACATTAAATATTAATTGAGATCATATTTTCAATGCATACTATCACTTAAAACGGACATTACTCATGAAATCAATCAGAAATTATATCATCTAGTTTACCATCATACTCCAGAAACTTTTGCTTCCAACTTTTACATGGGAAACCAGAAACTGTTGGTTATGAAATGAAACTGCTGGATACCAGTTTTGCATAACATTAGAGTATTGAAACAATTAAAGAATTGCAAATTAAATCTAACTAATCAGATGCTTTTTGCAGCACCGTTTCATTTCATTGTGCTCAGACTTACAAAGTTGATTTACAATTGCTGTAAATGATGAAAAAGATCCAATAGGAAGAGAGCGAAAAAGGGAACAGATTTTCCTATGTATAAGAACCAAATAGTGATAACAATAAACCCTTACATATGCACAAAAGGATAAGCTTCACAGAAATCATCCCTTCCTTCCCCATCTCTAATCAGAAGGCAGCCATGCGATGCACAGAGATACTGATATGCTACAAATCCACTTCATGTAGAGCATCCGCGACGGCTGAATTCCTCTCAATTGAACCACCAAAATCTGGACTGCCAAGTTGTCAGATGTTCATTATACGGACAGGTCTAATTAGCTCATCAAGATTGCCTAATTCCATTTCCATTGAATCACTATCACTAAAAGTTGTCTGCACGTCGGTATTGTGAGTGTTCTCTCTAGAATCTTCATCACTAAAGTCAAGACTTAAATAATCACCAATGCTACTTCCGAATAAAGAACCGCCATCTAAAGCAGAATGTCTTTCAGATACTGCAGTTCCAAGATCTGAAGCTTTGACACGAAGCGAACCAAAATACCGCCCTTGCATACTTCTATTGTCCCGTAATTGCTTGCCTTTTTCCCCCTTGCTTCGGTTTCTAGGGTGGTGAAGCTTGCATTTGGATCCTTCAGGACAAGATCCTGTAGCTTCGTATACAGGGCAAACATAGCTGTGCTTCTTCCGACACTGTATAGCAGAGTTATTGCACTTTACATACATACTCAAACGTCATTTGGGTTTTTGAACATGGATGAAAGTGTGCCATTGAAGCATTAAGCAAAACAAGACTCCTTCGGATTCATATATTAGAAAGAAAAACATCAACAAGAAATATCAAGCAAGTTATATTTTCTTAATCAGAATCACTCATTAAATGAAAAAGACAAGTAATCACTTAATCGAGTCAAAACGGACCATATCAAATATAAAGCAAGATCAGTTCATTTCAAGTAAAATTAAAAAAAGAAAAAATAAAAGCAAGAGTTAGCACAAAAGGAGGAAACCAGTCACTAATATCAAACTTCAAGCAAACGTCCATTTCATTTCAGCTTGCCAAAATCACAGGATTACACAGCCAAAATGTCTACAAGGTAAATCAGCCAAGTCAAATATATCAAAGATTTGGACAGCTCGCCACTTGCTTGCTCAAACATAGATACTTATAATTTGATGCAGTGAGTTAAATTTTTCTTTTACAAATATGGTCATACAGGTAGAATGATGATCTAAAATTCAAGATACAAAACACATTGTCAAGTTAACTCTCAGAGTTTTGGGCAATTTAGAAAATGATGCAGAAGGTTCAAAGATCGAACAAAATTAGATTTATAAATCTTGGGTGCATATTGCTTCTTATTTATCATTTGATTTAATGTATGACGAAACAAAACAATTTGTTTATCCAAATATGTAGGAACAAAAACAAAAGGTTCAAATAATAAGGCATTACCTCATTCCCCTCGGCACAATAGCCTCTGAGAAATCCTTCACAAGTAGGTGCATTTGGGTTCACATGCACATGCCTATAAGGACAACTTGCATTGGTGCAAAGACCTACAGATAAATATGTTAGAATCCTGTATTCCAATCCGTACATTCAGTTAAACAAGTTTAAAGCAGAAATGAAAAGAACCTCGTAGAAAGTAAGAACAATCCGGCATCCTTTCTGGAATGACCTGCAAGGAAAAAGAATCAAAGAGGAAGATATACGGGGTAAACAAACTGTTTCACAACATTTATCAGGTTAAAAAAATCATCATATCTCTCAGATCTTTATGAACCTTATGTATCAATTTGCAATCAGAATTGGAACATAAACCATTCAGAAACTTGGTGCAGACAGCAATTTTGGATGGATCATGAATGTAGGGGCACTTCTCATCATCTTTGTTGCATTTGCCAAATCTTGTGAAAAATTGACAGTACTTCCGTTTCCTCGCCAATCGTGACCTAGCAGTGTGCAAACTCCATCGGATTTTCTCACTTGCCAATTCGTACATATCTGCCAATGGTACAGAATATATTTACATTGAAACCTAAAATAACTAATTTAACTCAAGTCTTATGTTCATATTTATCAAAAAAGCCAGCCTTTCATTCTAGCAAAAAACTTGAACATAGTCAATGATGGCAAAAGGACATACTCATTTTTTCCAATAATTAGGCTCTTTGGAATGTAAGATTTCTTGGCGTCAGTTTTTGCTTTAGCATCTACTGAGCATTGTGTTTCATCATCTACAAAGAATAATGACACTACTTGTTAAACAGAGACATAAAATTGTTGTAAACAAGAATGTAATGCAAGTTTTTTATAACTGGAAAACCAAAAAAATGGAAAGGAGTCTTGATTGACTTAAAGGAATGCCACGGAAGCTCCACAATACAGGAATTATTAAATATCAAACAGGTAAACCCTATCGAACTTCACTTTATCCCGGAGGGCATCCAAGATTAGACCATCGACAAAAATTTTCACACACACACAAGGGAACGCTTTAGTCATCCTAACAATGTGATGTGTTGTATTCTTACAAAGTGTAAGAAAAAACCAGTGGTCATAAAAGTCCTGATCATCTGAAAAAAAAAATGACACAACTTATTAAAGGAGAAGCTACTGACAGAATCTAAAATCTATTTATCGTTTTGCTGCTACCCAGTTTTGAATCTAGAAAGCACCATCTAGTTTTCAGCAAAGACCCATCCGCAAAGACATAAAATACAAAAGGTGTCCAGAAGAATATAATTAAAGAAAAAAAAGAGAGGAATAGGACAGTAATGATTAGTAGTAGCTACAAAACCCAAGCAATAACGTGTAGGCAAAATTGAGAGCATGACCCATCAGCATAGAAGAGAAGAATACAGAAAAAAGGACGACCTGATATCCTTTGAAGGGTTCTGCCTGATGAATCCATTTTGTAGCGAACTGAACTAATGCGGAAAATACGTTTTCCTGCCAAAAAAAACCTCATTTGTTAATTTCCTTATCAACGTAGCAGTGGTGGGGAAAAGAAATTCCAAAGATGCTTTCTCGAAATTACAACTTCAATGCCCAATCCATGGTATTCCAAATTAGAATGCAGCCAAAGCAGAATCCCAAATGGATAAATTTGCAGACTTACTCTTCAACACTTAGCATGTACAGCCCTCCCTAGAACAATTTTAAAGCTAAAGCCATGTTGTGAGCAATGACTTATAAAGGTCATTACCTGATTGTTTTAATTTATAATCTGAAAAACAACAATGAAGCAAGATCCTAAGCAGGAAATCCAAGGTACATTCAACCATACATGTATTTCCAGAAATGGTACCACAGGAATTCAGGTTTGCATCCTAGTTATAGCAAGCACTAGGGTCATACAATTGCATTTTGCAAAAATGTTCCTATTTCTTCCTCAAGGTTCTGAACATTCAAACTTAATTAACGAAACAGATTGAAATGGCCAGATGATCTGACTTACGAGGAGAATCATTTCGATTCTTTGTCCTTGAAATAATGCGAGCAGCACCAGTTCTTTCTCTTTTCTTTCTATCAGCTGCTGCAACTGCCAAGGTTGCTTCCTGCATTGGAGCACAACAGAGATCACTAATACATGTAGTTCTTTTGAGTTGCCAAATCAAAATTTTAGAAAGTTCAAAGCCATAAGGTCAGCTGCTCAAAAGAGACCAAACATGAAGACTTAAACACATAAAACCGTTACAAGTAGCCACATTATAACATATAATCACATTATGGAAAAAACAGTTGCTATGATAAAAAAAAAAACAGTTATCATTCATCATATCTAGAATTCCATTTCCCAAGTTAAGCTGGGCTGCACATTAAAATAATTGTGTTTTTTCAAGCTTTCCTATTTTATCATCAAGCAAGCAAAAAAGAATAAGTTCAAAAATAATTGTCTTTTTCCAAGAAATTTATCTTTGTAATCTATGACAAACTTATTTCAGACAAGGTTTAAAACTACAACGTAAATTCTATTAAAGGCATAACATATTTTATTGCTGCTTTCAAGGACAAAACAGTATTCAAAAAATAAACTTCACTAAACCATACCTTTAGTCAATCTTCTCTTGCTACGGCCAGAAATCATGTCATGATCCTTGGAATTTAAATTTTCATTAGGCATGGAATCTGCGCTTTTGACTTGGCTTTCCAGGGAAGCTCTAATTAACTGTTTTTTCCTCCTCTTGTAATAACCATCAGTTGAAAAGGGTGTGGCACTGAGAGTATTTTGGACATACAACCCACCAGAATTTGAAGTTGCAACCAACTGATTTGATTTTCGCTTAACATGTGTTATGCTCTTGACGTTTGAAGACCCAACATTTCCATCATTTAACTGGTTCTGGCTTTCTGAAGTGTTAACTTGACAGTTTTGAATTACAGGACTTTCTGATAAGTTCAAAACATCCTCCGAAGACTTTGAGACATCACTACTTTCTGTCAGTTTCAAATCTGTCATGGTTTCGATGGAATTATTGTGAATTGGCTCTGCTGGTGGAGAACACATATGATCATCTAAAGAGTTGGAAGCATGATTGGTTATTTTTGGTAAATTGGGTAATGGTGGTGTTCTTGGCCTCTCAAAAGAACCCTTTCCTACCATGGTCACAAAATTTGAAGGCCGACTAGCATCAATTCTACTGTCCGTTCTAGTAGTCTTCAGCATTTCATCCTTATCAGAAGAGTTCGAATGGCAAACAGAAACCGATGATTGAGCAGAAACTGGTGTCGTTTTTCTAACAAGACTGTACCCTTCCGAATGTATGAGGTATTCTGGAAAGATGTAACCTTGTTTGGCAATTGCCTTGGTGCAGGAACGTTGCTCAAGATAGCCTTTGCTCCTTGCCGAGCAGAAGCAACAAAGCCATCAGTTCTGTGCCAAGTTCAAGGCTTTGTTATATGGATTGAAGAGGCAGTACTTTTTGAAGAATTAAAGACAAAAGGTGAGCGGCCTGGATAAATCCTAGAAACAGATTGACTAGACAAGCTCTTACTACCATACAATTCTCTATTTGTGGCATTTTGTGTGAGAATACTTTTTGAATGTTGTGACGGCAAAAGTCCTTTATTCCATGTCAAGGATTGACCATCTTGTACAGGATGACCTGATCTCATAGCAACTTCAGCACTCTGTGTACCTGAGCTCACAGATAAGTTAGAACCACCTTGCATTGAGGGCTTCTCAGCTAGAATTTTTTCTTCTTGAGAAACATTTAGGCTGACTGTTGCATCCGCTGAATAAGACAAGGTTTCAGATACACGAATATCAGGTAGTGAATCTGAGATGACCTCCACAAATTCATTGTTCGCACTAGTGGAATTAGTGAGTTCATCACTAGCATCGGCAACAGAAGCCTATTATCAACTCCAAGTGAAGAAAGATAGCTTGCGTTAGGACACAAACTACTGTCCACATCATTCTGATCATCCTCCACATCTTCACCTATCAGTTTTTCATCCAAATTTTGTGACTGCAGTTTTGCAATATTTTGGTGTAAATCTATCCTATCTTCAACAATAAACTGTTTTCCCACATCATTTGTATCCATTCTTTCCCCCTCAATGCTTTCGATATCCATAGGGTCATTCTGATGGTAAACCTCAGAAATAACTGAAATTCCATTCACGACATGTTCATCTCCTATTTCTGTGGAACAAAAAGAATTTTATTTAAGAGAACTCGAATGCTCGACAGTCGAAGAATGTTCTCGTAACGAAGCATCGGCTTCAAAACCATCTCCAACAGAAACAACTGGGTTTAAATGACCTCCATCTGAACAATCGCCAATCACAGCAGTAACCTCCCTCTGGAAACACAGCAAATCAGAATTACACCGAGTGTCCGCGCCAGATACCCTAACTTCCTCTTCTGGTTGTACAAGACTATTCAACACGCTGGTTTTAGTACATGTCTCATGAAGTCTCTCATTTATGTCACATGATATCAGATTGAACTGCCCCAATTCAGAATCAGAGAACTTTATGTTATTCCTTGATGAAGGTGAACTTCCATTTGAGGTCACTTTGGCACTGCTGCTAACTGGAGCAGTACAACAATTAACATCTGTTCCGACAATAATAGATTTTAAGCCAACATCATTACAACCATTACTAGTCCCAATATAGTCAGTTGGACTAT
Source organism: Flueggea neowawraea (assembly GCA_948243855.1). NCBI lineage: Eukaryota > Viridiplantae > Streptophyta > Magnoliopsida > Malpighiales > Phyllanthaceae > Flueggea > Flueggea neowawraea. The sequence continues at coordinate 2,967 of CAODLS010788004.1, read as the reverse complement.
TATTTCTGAAAGATAATCTCAAGGTTGTATCTACCCAATTTTTGGGGTTATTCCTGGTCGATCTCTCTGAATGCGTGGTATCTACTTCAGATCCAAACAAATCAAATTGATGCATTTCAACATTTTCATTGTTGTCAAAATATTAATTGAGTCCTTTGCTTTGCCACTTAGTGAAAATACATTAGACAGACATTCTCCCATGGAAGCATTCTCACTCAAGACAACAACCCGTTCTGAAGAGAAATGTTCACCCATTACATCATAAGTGCCCTGGGCAGGGGCCTTGAGCTCTTCTGCATTGTTACAATGACTGTCACAAGCCAAAACAGTATCTTCCTTGTGATTGGAAGAGTCTGCACCTGTGACAAAATTTTCCTTAAAGGTTTCCCCCGACTTTGAAGGATGTAATGTCTCAGAGCTAATTACAGGAAAACCAGCATTTGTAACCAACTGAGTACTCTCGTTCATACAGGGATCAGCCACACCAACAACCACAGACCCAATGCCAGAAACAGTAATATCCTTCTGTGAAATACTTGAGAGATTTCCAAGACCTGCAGTAGTATTACATGCATTTACATTATCCTCTTGAATTTCAATCCTTTCCAAGCTTAAAGATGGAAAATCAGTATTTCCTTTTGTAGACAACAATACGTCAGTAGACCCTCTCACAGCATCATTCTCGGGCAAGGAAAAGTCCCCATCCTGAACATAATCCCTTCTAACATCTTCAGCACTACAGATATCAGAACTAGAAATTTCATTTGGGGATCTTGTCAAGTCCTCAACATTTGAGGTGATATCCAAGTTTTTCGGTGGATGCTCAGTTGTCATTTTTCCATCAAATTTTGATTCTTCACGTCTTGGAGAAACATGTGGAGATGTTGAGACACTCCTCTTTCTCTTGTGATTATGTACAAATAGCATATAAGACTCAACCTCAGAACCAACTTTCACTGAAGTCATAGCTTCTGAAAAAGGCTCCACATTGTTATCCTTAAACTCTTCAATAATAGCATCTGGACAAGACTGCGAATCAACAATGTCCAAAGCAACAATAGTAGCTTTGTTTGGCTCAGATGATGTAGGATTACCACAGGAAAACCCATTTGCTTCAACATTTGTATCAGACATCCTTATAGGCTGTGAGGTTGAAGAACTCAATTTAGGGTTTGAGACGATGTCCGTAGCAACAGCAGTAGCTTTGTCAGCTTTAGATGTGTTGGAGAATTTTTCCAGGGATGTCTTGATTAGGTTTAGAGAGCGGAAGTAAATTGGAGTGAAGAGAGAAAACAACACCAAGAATTTTTATAGTGATTCGGTCAACCATGCCTACGTCCATTACCTAATTCTCATTTAGACTTTTCACTATAATGAAGATTGATTCCGGCTCAATCCAACAAAACCTTACACCAAGATTGATTGCGGGTCATACCTCTAAAGTCAACAAGGTTAATTGCGGCTCACCCCTTTAAAGCTTATAAGGTTGATTACGGCTCACCCTTCTAAAACTTACCCAAGGTTGATTACAATTCAAACATCTTAAGCCATTACAATATTTTCTATAAGTTCACAACAAACTTTTCCCTCTCAAAAGTTTGCAAAACTGTTTGCAAAAGATAAAAGTTCTATGCTAGGAGTACATTTGTTTGATTGATGCTCATAATCTTCTTTTTAGCTTGATTTTGGTGTTTTGAGGTGATGGAATGATGAAAGTGTTTTAGACTTTAAAAACATATGATCATCCACGTTTTTCTGTCATTCATTGATGTATTTATAGCCTCTCTAAGTGATATGACCGTTAGTGGAGATAAAATAGCCGTTGGAGTACATTTCTGCTTGTTGCAGCTTTCTTAGTTGATGATTCACTCAAGTGACACCCTTTGCTTACCCGAGCGATATGATGCATGGAATACTCGAGTGACACTTCTTGTTACTCGAGTGACACCTTGAACTATGCCTTATTCGAGTGACTCTCCCTGATTACTCGAGTGATAAGCTTCAGCTCGTATCTCATTCCTCTGTTCTTCGTGCATTACTCGAATGATAACTTCTGGTTACTCGAGTGAACTGAGACATCTATTACTCAAGTGAGCTTCCTTGTTACTCGAGTGACCATTGCATCCAGTAGCCTCTAAAAGTCCGAAAGATGCATTACTAGAGTAAGTGTATCCTTGTTACTCGAGTGAAATAAACTGGGCTAAATGTTACTCGAGTGGATAGGCATCTTACTCGAGTGAGGTTTTGACAATATCATTTTATTCATCATCAAAACATAAAAGGATCTTAATGTTGATCACTCTTAATCTAACAAGACGATGTAGGTTTACCACAGGGAAGCCAATCTGCTTTAACATTTGCATCAGATTTCTCTATAGGCTGTGAGGTTGAAGAACTCGAGTTATTGTATGAGACAATGTCTGTAACAACAGCAGTAGCTTTGTCAGCTTGAGGTGTTGTAGGATTACCACATAAAAACCTATCTGCTTTAACATTTGTATCAGACTTTTCTACAGACTGTGAGGTTGAAGAACTCAAGTTAGGGTTTGAGACTTTCTTAACTACTTTATTCACGACCTTTTTCTTCTTTGCAATCTTGGGCAAAGCTACATTACTTCCACCTTTCTCTATCACAGACTTCAACCTCCCGTTTAGAGGCAAACCATTTTTTCCACCAGAACCTGAAGATGAACTAGTAACACATGCACTGCCTTTACCAGAAGCAGAGACTCTTTCTTTGGAATCTTTTGAGTCCTTATAAGACCTGGATGAAGCATTTCTAACAGAAACCGATTTGTCCAATTTCACATTATCCTCACTACGTTTAGCATGTGATTTACTTGTACCCTCTTTATCAAAAACCAATACTTTCCTCACTTTAGAACTCCTATCTTCTAATTTGACATCAGAAATAGCTGTGTTACTCGAAGTAGGTGTCACAATAGCCTTGGCCACCAGTGAATTGGA
>CAODLS010787797.1:0-11065 GCA_948243855.1 Flueggea neowawraea | reverse complement strand
GTAGAAATTGTCAAGTTGATAATAAACATAAATAGGTTTCTTCATGCGCTTGTGAACCTAACAAGAAGAGAAAAGCAATAAGAGGATTTTCATGTTATGTAATCCCAGTTGCACTGGACTTATTTAACATACAACAATTTGGTTTTCAAGTAAATTTCTGCAAAAGAAATGACATTGTCAGATTTTATATAATCTTATGAACATACTGACATATGACTAATGGAGTGGAGTGCTGATGAAGAGCTAAGCTCTCCAGCAAAACAGTATTCCAAATAATAATATTTGCTGCGATGTCTACCGTTATTGTCCTGTTGCATATTTTATTTGTTGCAGGGTTTTGTATATATGCGGCCTTGTCAGTTCTATTTTGTGGAGGGATGCAGTCAGTCTCATAGCGATCAATGATCTCAACAACCTGTCACCAGAAAGAAAGAAAATTTATTATCAACAACCAATTGCACCATAAGAAGACTTGAAATTTGCTAGAAAAGAAGGCTTACATCTCGGGATGCAAACAAGGAAGCAACTCCAATGGGAATAAAGACAATGCTAACAAGCATGAATGCTGAAATCACCTGTCAACAGAGAAAAAAAGGTTATTAGCCTCCACCATCCTGATTACATCACATGTGGGATACTCTATAAATAACAAAAGCAATTAAAGCTTACCCATTTTGGGGTGAGAATGGGTTTGCAAGCTGGCAGCTCTTGCTGAGTAAACCTAGAATCTGAAAGAGAAATTCCCTTATCAGTTTTTCACTCATAATCAAAGCAGCAATATGTTCAAGCCCATAAAATCAATACAATAACTAAGGAGATCAAAGAAAACACACAACAATTAGATTGAAATAGGCAACAACAACGTCATTGAAAAGTCAATCCAAATACCTAAATATCCGATAGCAATTAGTCAAAGGTAGCTAAACATATGCACTAAAACTGCCAAACATCGAAAACCTCAACAAGGAAAAGCATGAAACTTCAAATGACTAGCAGCGAATTTCGACAGATAATCATTTACAATTCAATATCCTAAGCAAAATTAACGACAAAATCCAACATAAGTAGTAACAAAATAAAGCAAAGTTGAATTATTTCAACAAGGGAAACAAAACTGAATTACAAATTGCAGTTGGGTAGTTGAAGAAGTGACTAAAATTGGCCTATACAACAAAAAGAAAGAAGAGAAATTCACATTTGGGTCGCTTCGAATTCCTTCTAGGAGCAGCAGAATCGGCCGATCCATTAGCTCCGGCACCGGAGGACCCCGCCGTGTTGTTATTCATCAGATTGACCGAAGCGAATACACAATAAAGGCTACTCCTCTATAACCAACAACAGAGAGATCAAGCAACAAAAAGAGGTTGTTCTAGAGAGAGAGAGAGGTGGGTGGAGATCACTATGAGAAGAGATGAAAAAAGACTGGAGCTTTAAGAAGAATTAACACAAGAAAGAAAGAGAAAGTTATGTGGTTGATAAATTTGTCCGTGTTTGACTAAGGAAAGAGCAAGAGAGGTTTCGTCAGAGGTTCTCTCTCTAGCAAAGACGGGCGTTTGGTGTGTTTCGCTCTCTAGAACAGAGGGGAAGACGACGAGAGCTTCAAACACACCACACCATTTATCTTCTGGGATTTTATTTTACCAAATAAAAAAACAAGAAAACACGCTTCCATTATTGGACCCGCTGTCTTTCCACTCTCTCCCGCTTCGTGTCATTAATTGAGCAGCTCTATTTCTTTTTATCCCATCAAAAAATATAGATTATTTTTTTCTATTTTCCCTTGATTTGAGAATTTTAGAAAAATGAGATATTCTGCATTGTAGATATGAGCTGTCCGGCCATTTTCAATGTTCAGATTAAATTTTATATTAAAATAATATAATTTTAACATTAATTATTATTTTACCTCTGATGTTCAACACAAAATCTTATACTAAACAGAAAATTTCATATTAAAAACCTGGTTTACAGTATTGTGTGTGAATATTTATGCGTATTCTGTTGGACTTGTTATAATTTATTGTATTTTATTTAACAAAAAGTATAATGTAATTTTAATTTTTTATTATTCATTTTTACTTATATATTTTACTATTTTTCTAAACAAACTCCTTAGTTTATACTTAATTCATTATCTAAGTAATTTTTTCCCTTGATCAAGTGGCAATATAATTATCAACGATGTAACCATCAACTATTTAATTATTCTGCTTTTAATTTTCTCATGAATGGCCTACAATTGGAAGTTTCCATTTGACCAGCTCTCTCCCAACAATTCAGACCATTTTTTCACTCTTACGGATATTTCTTCTCCTGGATTATCTTCGATCCCATCCTATCAACATAATTCCAATTCTCATCCTCTTATATTGATAAAAGAGTGTGATTCGTATGAGAATGGGTGTCTTAATTTGTGGTGGGTAGAGAAATAGATTGTAGATTGATAAATTTAATGAATTTTATGGTGACAAAAAAAAGAGTGACATTTTTTTAGAGATTAGTTTTTTTTTGCACATGCATTGCATGCCATAAATTATTTTATAAATATTTTGCATATTTATGTCAAATACTAGTTAAGTTAATTTTTTATAATTATAAAAATATGTAAATAGAGAATTACATAAAAAAAATTAATTTAACAAAATATTTGGTCTGTATCTTTCAAATCTTCTATGATAAATTTTTATAGACTTCTATAATTCTATGATAAAATTTATATGATAAAATTTATAAATAATGTTAATATAAATGTATTTTATAATTTCAATTTTATTTAATATAAAACATATTATACTTCTGTTTCAAGTGTATTTTGTAAAAACTATTTTTAGTAAACATATGTCAAACATATATCACCACATAAATCAACACAATATTGCGGGTTATATTATTAATTTTATTATTTTTTATATTTGAGGAAAAAAATATAAAATAATGAACCCAAAAATTAAAATCGAAAAGTCCAAACAAAACTCTATGCAGGTATGCTGAATTAATTTTAAAATAGAAAAAAACATAACTTATTTTTTTTGCAAAAAAAATAAAATTGTTAACATATAATTTCTAAAACATTTGTGATACATAAAATGGAGATTAATCTCCACAAATCACCAAAAATATATATTACAATGAAATAATATCACTAATATTTCTATAAAATATAAAAAATCTCTCCTTTTTGTTTGATATTTTCCCCCTTTACCTATTACCTATCACTTGCTCAAACATGTTTTTTCATCCAATCAACATTATATTCCAGAATTCTAAACTAAATAAAATTTGGCAAAATCTAAATTTGAAAATTAATTTATTTCGAAAGAAGATATGGTGAATGAAAGAAGAATCACGATGTTGTTTGTTTTTAAGTAGAATATAAAACAAATAGTTTAGACTATGATTTAGTTTATTTTAAATAATTATATATATATATAAAATTATATTAGAAATATAAAAAATCTCCCCTTTTTATTTCAATATTTTTCTCCTTTACCTATTACCTATTATTTGCTCAAGTTTATTTTTCCTTCCAAGCAATATTATATTCCAGAGTTCTAAATTAAACAAAATCTTGGCAATATCTAAATTTGAAAATTAATTTATTTCCAAAGAAGATATTAGTGAATGAAAGAAGAACTACAATGTTGTATGTTTTTAAGTAGAATATAAAACAAATAGTTTAGATTATGATTTAGTTGATTTTAAATAATTATATCTAGAGATTTTTTTTAATCTATCTAGAGATAAAGTTAGTTTTATTTGAAATAAAATAAAATAAAATTTGTAAAATAAATAAAAAACTGAATAAGGGTAAATTTGAAAATAAGATAATTTTTTTAAAACAGATAAAATTTATTTTTTAAAATAATTATAAATTATTTTAAAAAGTCAAATAGTTGTAATTATAAAAAAACAAACAAAGGTATAATAGTCTAAATTATTTTTTTTTATCTCATTGTCACTTTTAAATTTCTAAAATGCAAGGGCATTCAAGATGTCTTCAGAAATGATCACTCTTTTATTGCAATTTCAAAAATGTTGAAATTTGACCTTTTGACAGCACGTCAGAAATTTGACAGTAAGTTGACCACGCGTTTGACCACACCCCAAAAAGTTTGACTACACAATAAAATGAGTACAAAACGATAACGAACTGGTCTTATTATTTCAGATATGAAAATGAGTACAAAATGAGAATAAACTGTTCTCATTATTCTAGATACAAAAATGAATACAATACGATAACAACTCATTATTTTAGATACGAAAATAAGTACAAAACGACAATAACCGAGAACAAACTTAGTACAAACGAGTATAAAACGACAATAAAATGAGTACAGACGAGAACAAAACGAGTACATTACCAACAAATGCTACTAAAAGTGAGTACAAAATGAGTACATTTCATAAATATTTTTAAATTTATTTGGTCAATTGTACAAAATGAGACAAGAAAAAATGTGAAAAACTTTAGGCCTTTTGGAGCATCTGCAACCCTTACCAAATGTACTAAATCAGTACATGAGATAAGATTTCATAAGAAATCAACAAATTCACCAGGCATTCAATTTCAGGCAATTTTTTTAATGTCTAATCAACATATATATTCAGCATAAATAAATCTAACATGCCTGACCTACATTCTCGAATTCCATCTAAACATATATATCCTCAGTTCTCACATTTGGGTTCAACTTTTACAGGTGCATGAAATTAATGTAGCTAGTCTAAACGTCAAAAACTATGTGATAATCTGTTTTGAAATCTCATCTCATCTCATCTCACTCCATCAAAAGTTACCAGCTCCTCTGCCTCCAAGCAACGCCTCATCTTTCTTCTGCTCCGTCATGTTGATGCCATAACGATTACATATGCTACTTAACTGGTCATTAATACCATAATCAATAAAATCTTGCTACAACTTTACTCTTAAAGTCGCAGAGAAATACAATCGCTGAGGCTATCAACGATTAGCATGTGTTGTTAACAAAAATTGCAAGGTCATCAACTACATTTTAACAAAAATTGTTATCCACCCATCATGGCATCTGTGATCAAACTCTCAAAAAATAATGTCAAATGACATGAAACTTTAGGAACCTAAAACATAAATATGAGTAAACATAAGCTTATGCCAATTATAAGCTAACAGATTACAGCGTATCTACTTTTTTTCCTACAACTTTTCTTTCTCTCCACTATGCATAAGTGCAAGGGACATCTTCAGCAGGTTCTCTGGGTTCCATAGCTTTTGGAAGGGACCTCGCAGCAGGAGGTGGACATGGGTTGGGTGGAGGCCTTTTCCCCTGAAGAGCAATTTGTTTCAATCGAGTATAAGCCTTATTTTTATCCTTTTTCTCTTTCTTGTACTCCATATGAATATCCATAAAAGAAAAAAAAACAAATTTTAGTAACTTAAACAAAAAAAACTTCGGAATTGGATTCCAATTCAAACAGAAGCAAGCTAACCTGAATCGATTCTTTGAAAAAGTCTAACATAATTTTGCAAAAATCCTCTCTTCCACTCCTTCTTGGGCGGCGGTTACTAGGCTTTTGAAACCCTAGTTGTCACCCTTTCAACGTCGACCAACGCTGCTCTTTGCTTTGGCTCACTCAGTTATAGTGTAGACACAGACCAAGGACGAGGAGAAGCAATAACGACGGATTGTGACGCAAACCGAGGCAAAAAATCCTCTAGGCGACGCGAGGCACAATGAGAGAGAAACAGATAGGGAGGCAGAGATAGAAAGTCGAGAGGGAGACGGTGAGTGAGAGGAAAGATAGAAGGAGAGGAGGTGAGGGAGAAGAGAGAGGAAAGATGAGAGAGAAAATGAAAATTAGAATGGTTTCAAATAGCATATGTATTTTACCCTCTCTCTATTATATATTTAGGCATTTTAGACATTTGAATTTGAGTTTTAGCATTTTAGAAATTTTAATAAACCAGAGGACACAATAGAAAATATAATTGTAAAAGTGTACTCACAAGCTAATTTCCCTTGATAATATGTAGGTATGTTTATTTTTGATAGATTTTTCAATCTACTAAATATTTTTTTAAAAACACAAGTCACTCTTTTTATATTTTCACTATCTATTTTTCTATTATTGTATTTGTTTGTAGCGTATGTATCTGATTTTTTTTTGCCATGAGTGTAATACTCCATCCTTTTCGATGAATCTCTTTGTAGCTTTCTGTTCAGGATTACATTTTATATTAAAATAATATAATTTTAACATTAATTATTATTTTATCTCTAGTGTTCAACACAAAATCTTACACTAAACAAAAAAATTCATATTAAAGCCTGGTTTAGAGTATTGTGTGTGAATATTTATGTGTATTTTGTTGGACATGTTATAATTTATTGTATTTTATTTAACAAAAAGTATAATGTAATTTTAATTTTTTATTATTCATTTTCACTTATATATTTTACTATTTTTTTAAACAAACTCCTTAGTTTATACTTTATTCATTATCCAAGTAAGTTTTTTTCCCTTGATCAAGTGGAAATATAATTACCACTGATGTAACCATCAATTATTTAATTATTCTGCTTTTAATTTTCTCATGAATGGCCTACAATTGGAAGTTTCTATTTGACCAGCTCTCTCCCTATAATTCAGACCATTTTTTCACTCATACGGATATTCCTTCTCCTGGATTATCTTCGATCCCATCCTATCAACATAATTCCAATTCTCATCCTCTTATATTGATAAAAGAGTATGATTCGTATGAGAATGGGTGTGTTAATTTGTGTTGGGTGGAGAAATAGATTGTAGATCGATAAATTTAATAAATTTTATGGTAAAAAAAAAGAGTGACATTTTTTTAGAGATTAGTTTTTTGTGTACATGCATTGCATGTGATAAATTATTTTATAAACATTTTGCATATTTATGTCAAATACACAGTTAAATTATTTTTTAAAATACATAAACACAAAATATAAAAAGATCTTATAATTATAATAATATGTAAATAGATAATTACATAAAAAATTAATTTAATAAAATATTGAGTCTGCATCTTTCAAATATTCTATGATAAATTTTTATAGACTTCTATAATTCTATGATAAAATTTATAAATAATGTTAATATAAATGTATTTTATAATTTCAATTTTATTTAATATAAAGCATATTATACTTATGTTTCAAGTGTATTTTATAAAAATTATTTTTATTAAACATATGTCAAACATATATCACCACATAAATCAACACAATATTACGGGTTATATTATTAATTTTATTAGTTTTTATATTTGAAGAAAAAATTATAAAATAATGAACCCAAAAATTAAAAAGTGTAAAAACTACTTTATATTTTGCAAAAGGTTTTGCATACAATCATAAAACTCAGAGGTGTATAAAACTATTTTCATTTTCAGAGTCAAAATACATATACAAATACATGAGACCAAAGCAAAAGGTGTGCATGTGGCACTAATCACAAAGTATGTGGACTCCGCCACAATCCATATCAAATTATGTGTCAGATCTTGACATATGGCTATCAGCAACCCTGATAGTTGAGTTTTATCAAAGCGTTAGTATACCAAAGTTCACGTTTAACCAGTAATAATAGGTGTCCCATATCAGAAAACAAAGCATACTAATATATAGTATCAAAACAGAGTATGCGTAGAAGCATCAAAATTATAGGAGAGATATATAATATATATATATCAATTTCAAAGCAGAGTTCTGATTAATACACATAATCAGTTTATCATTAATGAATCCTTAGATTAGTTCTTTTTTAAAACTATGTGTTATACACAACATAAAACATATACAGTTCGAGACACAGCCTATGTGTTTGAAGCTGCTATTCACTCACATGATAGTCCAAGTGCAAAACGCCCGTCAGGCCTCACTCGTCGGTTGCTGGTCTCTCAAGCACGAATAAGAAGCTGAACAAAGCAAACATATATCGATAGATATATCAGAAGCAAACTCAAATATGGTACTGTGACAATACCAGATGTATGAAGTGCAGATACGGACTCTCGAAAGATCCCAAATGATTCATATCAAATGATAATCTATCATTCTGGATCCAAAATATAGAACCTACGTAAAATTATAGTTTGATCATCGACCAGTGCAAAATTACTTTTTTGTTCTCGAGACAAATTCAAAATAGTCCTCCAACTATACTAGGATAGCTAACTAATTTTTCCAAGTAGTCAGAATCTCCAAAAAAATCCTCAAACTTTCAGAAATTGATAAAATGCAAAATTACAAAACGAGTTTCAAAGGACCCCATCTTACTAGAGTAACACCCTGGCTTACTCGAGTAAGATACACAATCTTACTCGAGTTAGCCAGACGTGGTTACTCGAGTCAGACATTCTACCTCTCACTCGAGTAAGACACTCCGGTCACTCGAGTGAGATGAAGCTCCTCTTACTCGAGTAAGCAAGGCTTTTACTGGAGTAAGACACAACCCAAAAATCATGTAACACGTTTTAACCGACCAAAATTGATACCAAACACCCATATTGACTTTAAACAAAGCCCTGAACACGAATCTAGGGTCAAAACCACCAAAACAACTTGGAATCACCTTAGATCGACCAAAAATGAAGCTAACCTAACTCAACTAATGTCTCATCAAATAAGATGATTCAAAGCTTGAATCATGTTCCCTTAACTCAAACAACTCAGAGCTAACAACCCTAAGTATCCATTAACTCAGAATCATCTCGAAAAATGCAAACCCAAATGCAAATTCGGCCTAAAGCATGAATTTGAATATTTAAATATGAAATGGATGAAATAAAGAGATTAGATACATAATCTTACCTCTAGGAACGAAATTGGAACAATTTAGGGCAGCAAGAACACGTTTCGCATCGATTTGAGTGAAAGAGAGACGAAAATGAAGTAAGAGAAGTCAAAGAGTCGGGTGGGGGTATTTATAGACCCCTGCCTAAAATAGTGCACTCGCTCAAGTAACCGGCCTGCGTCACTCGAGTGACACCCTGCTTGCTCGAGTAACACATCATGTTACTCGAGTAATACTTTTCTCAAGTGTTCTTCTTGTTCATCTAAGAACACGACTTACTCGAGTAACACAGATGCTTACTCGAGTAATCCACACTTCAGCTTACTCGAGTAACGCATGAATGCTTACTCGAGTAACACCTCTCACAAACGTAAATCCTCAACTCAACACTCATATAGATCAAGATCAAAACGGAACCAAACAAAAGACTATAGAGAGCCTTACCGGAATCTGACTGGGGTATTAAAACGAAAACTATTTGTTTTAGAACTCTGGAATATAATTATAATTATCTATATAATGACCACTCTTTTATTGAAATTTCAAAAATGTTTAAATTTAACCTTTTGATTGCGCATCAGAAGTTTGATCGCAAGTTGACCACACGTTTGCCCACACCCCCAAAAATCAGTATAACACGAGAACAACTCATTGTTCTAGATACGAAAATAAGTACAAAATGACAACAACCGAAAATAAACTTAGTACAAACGAGTACAAAATGACAATAAAATGAGTATAGACAAGAACAAAACGAGTACATTACCAACAAATGCCTACTAAAAGTGAGTACAAAATGAGTACATCTCACAAATATTTTTAAATTTATTAGGTCAATTGTACAAAATGAGACAAGAAAAAAACATGACAAGATTTTCACCTTTTGGAGCATCTGCATCCCTTACCAAATGTACTAAATGAGTACATGAGATAAGATTTCATAAGAAATCAACAAATTTACCAGGCATTCACTTTCAGGCAAAAATTGTTAATGTCCAATCAACATATATATTCAGCATAAATAAATCTAATATGTTTGACCTACATTCTCAAATTCCATATAAACATATATATCCTTAGTTCTAACATTTGGGTTCAACTTGTTGAGTTCAGTTTTGATGATGATGATTGCAAAACATCTATGAAAGAAGTGCAAAGTCATAGACTTGCTGATAGGCATCAACAACGCATGTTATGCCTGTGCAACTCACGTTGATCATGATGAAAATGGCATTAAGGCGCGTTACACTAGATACAAGGCACGTAGATCATCCATTCCAGAAATGCAGATGTATCTGACATTCATCAAAGTGCGTTAAGGAATATGCAACGCATGTTATATGCTTGCTGAATGAAATAAGATGCGTTGTAGAACGAAAAGTGCAATCTTTAATGTACTGTTCAACGCACGTTACAAGAGTTGCAATGCACGTTGACGGGGTTCGAATGAGGACAAAGCCAAGACGATCCTTGAGATTTGAATATTCTCTGACATGCTGACGTGGATTAAAGGTGCGATCTTGAGATGAAGTCGACAACACACGTTGTAAAAAGTACAAGTCGCGTTGAAGAATCACTGGGTGAATGTGCATCTTCTGGAACAAAGATGAAAGCCCGTAGAACAAGCCACAATGCACGTTGATATATGATCAATGCATGTAGAATGTATACAAGTCAATGTCAATCCAGTCAAGGCAGTGCTACTGGAGTTCTTGCAAGGCGCATAGAATTGCTATCAAGTCACGCAGAACTCAGTTGGAACAAATTACAATGCACGTAGATGATGTACATCGCACCTTGTTAAAGGTGAAGTCAATTAAAACATAATTTGTATGTTTCTCACAAAAGGCTACTTTGAGACTCGAACGACTATATCCTTAAGAGTGACTATAAATAGAAGACCTAGAGTAGAAGGAAGATAAAAGAGTCATTTTCTATACGTTGCTATTATTTTTTCTCTCACTTTTACCTTTCTAACCCATTTGAGTTATTCACTTGCAAATATACTTAGGTTTGAGCTTAGCTTTAAATCTGTGTTTTGAGAAAATATATTTATAACAATCAAAGTATTTGATTGAGGTTAGATAGATTTATTGTAAGCTTATAGAAAACAATATTGTAAGCTTTAGAGGTATGAGCCGGAATCAACCTTGTTGGCTTTGGAGGTGTTGAGCCGGAATTAACCTTGTGTATTAGCCTTGTTGGATTGAGCAGTAATCAATCACCGTTATAGTAGAAATCCTAAGTGGTGAGACTTAGG